>APFE030276266.1:6414-45306 GCA_000404065.3 Pinus taeda | reverse complement strand
TCCTATGCCTCAGCAAACTGAAGGTTAGAGCTTCTAGGCTCTACGCAATCCCGACACCAACAAAATCCGCACCTCCTTGCCATGGCTGTCAATCATTCCTAACTGGGAAAGATGACCAGGCACTGCGTAGGTCGGGTCTGCTCCATTCTGCCACTGCGTTGATCCTCCTCCTGACTCAAACTTGATGACACAGGCACTGCGTCACCCATTCCTTGCTGCTTCTCCGCTAGGAACAGCTTCTGTCACTCGGAACAGTTGTTTCTGCTGCTGCTACTCTGCTCGGCTGATGCCCTCAGTTCTCTTGTGATCTGCAACCACGCTCTGATACCATATTGGAATTTCTAATTCTAACTGTTAGAAATCCTTCATGTAACTCTGATTTATTTTTGCCTACTTGTTATGTTTGATTAACAAGTTATCTACCATGTAAAGATTAAAAATAAATACAAGTACATGCTCAACACATTACAGATCATCAACTTAAGGAAAAAACAAGCACATAAGTGACATCGTTGTTTTTGGACCAATGTCCCCCGAAAAAACCCAATGCGGGAAAACCGGTGTAGCTATCTAAGGGTTTTATTATTAAGCAGTTTCATAATACAATCTGGGTGGCAAACCGGCTCACCCAACAGAGAATGATCTCGGCAATCGTACCTCTTAGTCAGAGAGATATTCCAGCTAAAACCCCAGATGAACAATCCACAACTCTCGGCTCCAATCTACGCCACGAGTTCTCCAACGTTTGCGTCTAGGGACTATGTCAGCCTCTCTGGCCCAGCGTCACCCCAACTCACCCTGTGTCAGCCTCTGGAGGCACTACATCAGCCTCTAGAGCCTATGTGCCACCCATGTTGGCTCTCTCTGGCACTACGCAACTCCTAGCTGCCTCTGCGTGGGCTCTAACTGGCTCTGTGTGGCCTCTAGCTGCATCTACGTCCCTCTCAACCGACTTTTTCACTGATACTCTTAGTACCCTCTCTGCCTCTCTGCTTCTGTATTCACTGCCCCTCAGCTACAACTCTGATCACTCCTTCAATTTCCTCAGCAAGCCCTGCCCCAAAAAATCGAATTCTTGATCAACTCGATGTGTTCTCCAAGTAACCCTCAAGCCTCCTCTTATACTTTTCTCATTGACAATTCAAAGGTCGAAATTAAGTCCCTAATCAACGACTAAGAATAACTCTGGCTTGATCCATGACTTTTGGAACCTTCTAACACAATTTTGTATTAATTCACATTAATATTTTATTTTCCTTAAGTTTAGACTTCGGGACTCCATTAAAAATATTAATATTTTCATATCTCCCAAACTGTTTAAAATCTGTCCAAACCATTTCTGGGTACTGGAGATCTCATGTGCTTTAACCTCTCCACCAATTTTCGTGGCTAGAGCACATCCGATGCTACCCCAAATCAACAGGAGGCCGCAATCAAGGAAGGGGTCTTGGAGATGTGAAAGAGGGTTGTTGCGGTTTGTCAACAAGCCTTAACCAAAGCACCAGACCTACAGCAATGGCATCAACCCTTAAAGATGCAATATATGTGACGTTATTGATGTATTTGTGTTGAATTGGATGTTAGGGATTGGACAGAGGTATTGCGCACCTTTGGATTGTTGGAGGGCAGCATGTAGGTGTCCAAACTTCAAAGTAGCCCTAGAGCAGCGGACAAGTGTTGATTTGGGGTAGCATCGGATGTGCTCTAGCCACGAAATTTGGTGGAGAGGTTGGGGCACATGAGATCTCCAATACCCATAAAGGGTTTGGGCAGATTCTAAGCAGATCAGGAGATATTAAAATAATTAATATTTTTAATGGAGTCCCTAAGTCTAAACTTAGAGAAAATAAAATATTAATGTGTATTAATATGAATTTGTGTTAGAATGGTCCAAAAGACATGGATCAAGCTAGATCTAATCTTAGTCGTTGATTAGGGACTTAATCTCGTCGTTGATATGTCAATAGGAAAGGTATAAGAGGAGGCTTGAGGGTCACTTGGAGAACACACCAGAGTGATCAGTGATTCTATTCTCTAGAGGGGGGTTTGCTAAGAGAGATAGAATCAGTGATCAAGAGAGCAGCTGAGGGGCATTGAGTACAGAGAAACAAAGAAGGAAGAGATTGTGCCGAGAGAGCAGCGCGGCAGCCTAGGAGGGTGATGCAAAGCCAGCAAGGGCTCATGCAGGGCCACACAGAGGCAGCCAAGTGTTGCGCAAAGCACTAAAGGGGCCAGCGCAGCTGACGCAGAGGCTCTCAGAGTTGATGCAGGGCCTCCTGGGGTTGATGCAGGGCCAACATGAGATAGAGAGGGGCTGAAGCGGTCTTGATTGGGCAGACGCTAGGGTTGCAGGAGCAGTTTTGTGCTGAAGAGCTGCCAGAAGGAATTTCGAGGTTTCAACTAGGAGATTTCTCTCAAACTGTGAAGTATAGCTACTAAGGAAATTCTTTGTTGGGTAGGCCAATTTCGACACCCAGATTGTACTTTGATATTGCTTAATAAGAAAACCCTTAGATAGCTGCACTGTTTTTCCCGCATTGGGTTTTTCCGGGGATATTGGTCCAAAAATAATGGTGTCATGTGGTGTGTTTGTTCTTGTTTCTTTTAGTTGCTAATATGTAATATGTTGAGCATGCACTGGTGTTTATTTTCAATGTTTACTTTGTAAATAACTTGTTAAAGGAAAATAACAAGTAGGTAGGAATAAATCA
The DNA here is from genome assembly GCA_000404065.3 of Pinus taeda. Lineage (NCBI taxonomy): Eukaryota > Viridiplantae > Streptophyta > Pinopsida > Pinales > Pinaceae > Pinus > Pinus taeda. Next base: position 42,595 of record APFE030276266.1, on the reverse strand, counting down.
GAAAAAGTGCATGAAGGGTTTCTAAACTAAGTAAACTTAGAAACTTCAACAACAAGAAGGACTTTGGACTGTCGCATGATTGGTTGAAGGGTCGATAGCCTATGTGGCACCTTGACGGACTAAGCTAACCACTAAGAAAGGCAATTTCAAGCTCAGGTATCAGCCAGAGGAGTAGTCGTTGTAGCCCATGTTCATTGTTGGAGAAGAGACTTGCAATAGTGACAGGTGGCAATCCTTCGTGCCCTATGTTAGTCTTCATTGGAGTAGCATAGGAAAACTATAGTGGGCTGAAGTCCCTGAATAGCTGAGGAGCAACAGTGGGTAGTTGTGAGTTGTTCACAAACAGAGTTGTGAACAACTCAACAAGAGTCTCGATGTGTTGATGCATTGATGGACAAACAATCAACGAAAGAGCAGATTGTTGAGCCGATGTTCAGTGGCCAAATGGAATTATATCATTGATAGAGGCAGTGCTGCAAATCAAGAGCCAAAGGACCAGGAAGGTACAAGGTACAACCAAGGCAAATGTGAAGAGCTTTACATCAGCTGGACGATCAGAGTATCTTTTATGGGCAAATTGGTTGCCGATGCACTGACACCAAGCCCTAGTTGTATATCTTGTATCAGTGGATGTATGACGGCCATTATCCCTGATACGGGAGCCCGAGACTATTGTATTATTCAGTTGGATTAATATAGCGAAGTTGGGTTGAAAATTGTAAAAAGTTGTCTATATTTTGTGCATTAGTAGATTTACTGTTGTTTATATTTCGTTGTGCAAGTAGCTTTGTTGTGGTATTTGGATTGGTAGTGTTAGTGATTCTAAGACCCTAACCTAGTTTCCAACACCATGGAAAAACAACACTTACAATTGGAGTGCATATGAAGAATGTAAGGATAAAGACAAAATTTAGCCATTGTATCAAACAATGTCCCATAAAACAACTCATCAGAAGTCTAATTGAACTGGTCTACAAAACCCTAGTACTCCATCCATATCTATCCTATTTTGTGACTAAAAATTCTCCAAATGCCTCAATGAAAAGTTAGTATCCATGAATAAGTTGCCTATGTGATTTACAAGACGCTGCAAATCTTTGTGGCACACCATTTAGCTGGATGTTGGTTTTGTGTGGAAACACTAGTGTAGAGTTACTTTTCATGAGGACCCCTCACCTTTTAGCCTAGGAGAATTGTTATGAAGAAATATATAGAGTTACTTTACATTATTTCCTATATATTTATTCATAACAGCTTGATCTCTTTTCCGACTTCGAATGTCTTTCTGTCTCGAAACTATCATCTTTGTCGATACATGTTGATATGATGTTCTAAGTGATAAATAAAATTGTCGCACTGAGAAGGGATCAGACCATCCTAGATTAATCTTCTGTGGAATATTCTGATCACTGGAATTTTGTAACGACTTGTCATCATAGGACTGGATTGAGGTTACATCACTATTCTCTGGAACATCAATTTGTTGTTTCTGTTCTAAATGGTCCCGATACATAGCTTGGTTGAGTTGTCTACTCTCATGATTCGGATGTCAATAGGGAACCTTTTTAGTTTGACTTCCCCTTATTAGGTGTGTGGAAATTTTTTGATTTACTTCAGGGGACGATGTTGTTGAGTTGGTTACAAAACCTTCACTTGGGATGTTAATCATCTAAATTGCAACATCTAAGTGTGTCGTTTCTTCAACTGACTTGTCTTCTTAAGTTGTCATATTCATTGGATCGGCATTCGCTCCCTTATCTTCAACTTGAACTATTACGACTGTTCATTTCGATACTTCTTCTTGAGTGAATTGTTCCAACTTGTCTTTAATTCTTTCTTATCATCCTTAAGTTTCTTAATTTGAGTGAGTAGACTTTGATTATGATTTTTCAGACGTAAAAGTTCTTTGATTTCTGATTTATCAACCTTATTTTCATTGTTTTGAATTTTAAGCTTTTCATCTTTTAAATCTTTGATTTGTTCTAATAAATTTTTATTAAGGTTCTTTAAACATAAATTTCCTCCTCTTGTTCGGATAGGTGCTTCTTGAGTTCCTTCTTTGTGACCTTAGTCTTCTTGACTTGTGCAATTAATTTTTCAATGTGGTCTTTGAGGTGAGAAATTTCTTCATCCTTTTCCATTACTTTTTTGTAAGCATATCCACAAGATCTTCATATTCCTGTTGTAACGCTTTCTTGTTTTGTCGAAGTTTGGTTATTTTGTCTTTCTCTTGATCTTTTAGCTGCACTTTCTCGATACATTGGATTACATTGTTTTGTGGGAGTGATGATGGATGTTCAACTTGGAATATGGATTCCATTTTCTTTCTTTCCTCATTAAAATCATCATGTTGTCGCTCAAGTATTGGCATTAATTGTTCTACATCTCTTGTGAATGATTGTTTTTGTTCATTACTTAGAGATTCCATATTTTTTTCACTTATTTTATCTCCCCCCTTTTTTATTAATTAATTCTTTTTTTTGAAAAATAATTTTTTTTTTGTTTCAAATATATATATAGAATATAATAACTTATTATTTATTTTTTTAATATAATTTTTTTAAATAATAATAAATATTTTTTATTTAAATTAATTAATTATAGTAATTTAAATTAGTTAATTAACTTTAATATGTATCAAATTATTATTCAAAAGGGCGAGACTATTCCACCACAATCACACCGTTTCTCTGCCAAACGTGACTGGTTGCCCGCGGTCACCAAAACGACAGGCGAAGAGGATTCTAACAGTGGATAGCATTCTAACTGGCAGAAGGGCAAACTCCGGCAGTGATGTGCATGAGAAAATAGTCGTTGTAGTTTGGAGTTTCGAAAGTGTACAACGGATGGTCGTTGTAAGTGCACAATCGTGACCAAGTTGGATAGAGGGGCAATGGAAGTGTTAAAAATATCACTTTTATGTTAGTAATGTATTTAATCCAACACTGGCAAATGTGTTATGTAACGTCATGACTTTCAACAAAAATTCTTGCCGTCTCAAGCATACATACATAGAATTTATATTACCCTTTTTATAATTTACAAATGCCACTCATCATCAGCAAAAAAAAATTGTATACACAGTAACAGTCGCAATCAATTTCTACGTCCTCAGGAAGTGGTAATTATCATCGTGGGGTAGCTAATCGATGTGAAGTGTGCTAACAGGAACAACGAATGTGTTTTTAAAGATGGTTTTGGCTAGCGAAGGATGTGGCCAAGGTAAGTTGCTGCTCTTTTTTTATTTATTAATATATTATATTTATATGACTTTTTTTTTTAATTGATGGCCAAAGACCTGATTGATGATATGGAGAAACTCCAACTTTTTGTAGTGAAACGCTTCAAACTTGACGGCAACAATGTTAATGAAACCTTGATGGCCAAGGGCCTGGATTGGAGAGCATGGCTCTGTGTAGCAGTGAAGCAGCGAGAGGATCGACTCCTCTGATACCAAATGAAGCGAACAAAGTTCCTTCTACTGATTAATTACTCCAAAAGACTTGGAATATAAAGATATCCATGACGATACAAATATTATATATTAAATGTGTGAATATGAATGATTATACAATGAGAATGAGAGGCTTGCTTATATATCAAGCAGGTGTCTCTTCATGGATAGTCATGTCTCATTTAGACATGCCACTTCAACCTAATTACTAATTAACTAATCATTATTTATGATTATTATCATTTACATTATTTTACATTATTTCCTATATATTTATTCATAACACAAGCCTTTTCATTAACAAGTTTTGAGGACAAAGCTTTTTGAGGAGGAAGGCCTCAAAAAGCTTTGTCCTCAAAACTTGTTAATGAAAAGGCTTGTGTTATGAATAAATATATAGGAAATAATGTAAATAATGTAAATGATAATAATCATAAATAATGATTAGTTAATTAGTAAGTCCTCAAAAAGCTTTGTCCTCAAAACTTGTTAATGAAAAGGCTTGTGTTATGAATAAATATATAGGAAATAATGTAAATAATGTAAATGATAATAATCATAAATAATGATTAGTTAATTAGTAAGTAGGTTGAAGAGGCATGTCTAAATGAGACATGACTCTCCATGAAAAGACGCTTGATATATAAGCAAGCCTCTCATTCTCATTGTATAATCATTCATATTCACACTTTTAATATATAATATTTATATCCTCATGGATATCTTTATATTCCAAGTCTTTTGAAGTAATTAATCAGTAGAAGGAACTTTGTTCGCTTCAGGAATTGAGGAGATTTAAACCAATGTTGAAAAAATCAGCATTGGCAAAAAGTCAGCGAGTGTCCGGAAAACATCTTTTCCAAAACATCAGTGGAAAACGGAAAAAAAATCAAAAAACCACGGAAAACATTAAAAAATGCAAAATATATTCACTTTTTTCATAATTTTAAACATATAAACCAACAGCAACATTAGATAAACAAATTGGCACATAAATATGAAGAAAGCATATGATGTAGACGATGCCAAATAAAAATGATACATCATTTTTGATATTAAATCATGTTCAACCATGATAGTTGTCCAATCAAGAACTCAAGGGTAGAGTACCAATACAAAATAACATCACATGTATAAATGTATCTCATCATCAGAAGTTATATTTCCAATGGCAAAAGAAACAGAACTAGCAACTCGCTATCTGAGATCAATTCTCTTTGCCCCTTTTATGGGAAAAGATGATGGGTTGTTTGCCAGGCCTGAACCTAACAACAAAAGGCCCTGGCCCTGCACCAAATGTCAGACAATAGCTAATAGGCCTGCACATTCTCCTCCTCCTCCTCCTCCTCCTCTTGCTCTTATTGTTGTATTGGTTCCTCCTCTAACCATGCAGGTGACTCTACCATAATGGGAACTTCAAATTCCACCCTCCACTTAAGCAATACATCAATATTGTCTAAGGAAATGGCATCCACATCCGGTGTTCTCTCCATTTGCTTCATCCATAGTCGGAGATTGCAATGGACATACACCAAGTCATTAAGACATGATAACTCCAACCTAATAAGAGTGTTATAAAAAATTTAATGACTATTGACTCTTGAGGGTAATAATCTAAGATACCCACTTGGAATACCTTAGAATTTCTCCCTTAATTTTCCGAGTTTGATATGAAGTTTCAGTGAGTCATTTCGTCAAACAATTTGTGTGAAGATGACTGTAGGTACACTTTTATTATTTCAAGACAAATAGACACAGTACCGAGAATGCTTCATGAAAGGGCTTCAAACCAATTGTTTGTAGTTTATCTTAAATTCATAGAAGATACATATTCAATGAGAAGCACGTTACAACCATATTAAGGAAAAATAACCATACATATATCAGCAAAAGGTACAAATAGTGTGGCAGAAAATTGGCACCCCGATTGTGGTTTGGACACTCAGCTCTCAAGAATGAAATAACAATCAAATCAACTCCTTAATACATTTGTTCTCTTCTCACTCTTCAACCAACCCACGAACAAAGGTACCTTTTGACGGACACGGCCAGCACAATAAATCCCAGCACTGTTACCACTCAATCTAGCAGGTCCTGGGAGGGGTTCCAATAGAGCAATTGCTAGGTCAAGTGGCAACAAAGGAGCAATAGCCCACTATCACCTCAGCTAAAGCTCCTTGCTCTATATAGACTTTCACCGATGGGAGGACTCTTGGTATAATGAAAATCCCTAAGAATGATATATCAATTATGTATAGGTAGAGATTTCAAGAGCCTGTTCAAAGGAGAGACTAGTGATAGGGTTTACTTGCTCAAGAAGCAAGATGAATGGCTCTCCAAGAAGGCTAAAGTGAAACCTAGACCTAGGGTTGAGGAGTGTTTCTTAATATGAAGTGCCCTCAATCCAAAAATCCTAGGAGAATACGGTTCTCTAAGTAATCCTTGTGAAATCAGAGTGACAAGGTTGCGAGACCACAAAGAAACCCTAGTGGACCCAAACGAGGTCAAGGGCTTAGGGTGAAACTTCAAACAAAAGGATTTGACCAAGTGAGGGAGAAGAAAAGGATCAAAGAGATGAAATTTAACTTAACTTTTCAATGCAATGATCCTTGATGAAGCCAATAACTAGTGAAAACTAGGATCAAGAACGAAGTTGGAGCTACGGCTTTGGATACTTCCAAATCTAGCCACGGGATCGATCTCAAATTTCATGGAGGCCTAGAGGACACCCCAACATAGCCATGGACCAGCTCGCTCACCAAAAAGGATGGATACAATGGATTTCGTGTGATGCCCTACGAGACACTAGGGTTAGGGCTTAAAAAAGGAGAAAGGGAGGTGAAAAAGATTTTTGTTTGGTCCCTAGCTTATTGGGAGAATGGAGTCAATGAGATTTCGATGTTTGAAGATTCTTCTACCCAATCAAGGAGTTCCCTAGCAATTTCGCATGGCCCTAAAGGCAGCAACTAGGTTACCAAGGAAATTTACACTTCCTTATGTTGCAATTGATGACTTATCAAGGTAATTATGAAGATCATATACCCCTAGGAAAATTCATTCACTATACCAAGCATGAAACATATGAAAAACCCTCACATAAACTAGATTCAACAAATTTACATTTCCATTAGAACAGCAACCCTAGTTTCATCAGCGAAAATTTCATAAATTATGTATGTGACATGAAATAGAGAAATAGATCATGAAAAATGCACTTACAAGTATAGTAAATATATCCAATCATCAAGAGAGACAAAAATCGAAACTCCAAGACCAAGAGAAGATGTCCAAACATCAAAGTGCATCACAGATATCCAATTCGTCCTCTAATAGCTATAGCGAAATTCTCAAGAAGAGATAAAGATCCAAATCCAAGTGATGATGAGAAGAGAATGAGCCTCTCATCTATTTATATCATCCTCTGAGTATTCTATTTTCCTAATTAGGCCTAATGATGCCCCAGCTAATAAAATAATGTACAAAATAACATTACTTGGTGACAAGCCCACCAAGATAGCTCCAAAACATGTAAATAAGCCTTTCAAGAGGGCTAAGATGATAGATACAATAGGTCGAAGGGAAATTGAAAGGCCTAGTGGAGTCCAATATGTGCCAAAATGAGTGGACAAGCTCCAAATATAGTGATAAAGGGATCGTCCCTTGATCTCCAAGCAAATGACCTGAAGTGCTCCCTAGTGGTTGTGGGGGCACAAAATATCCTAATGGGTCTCCAAATGGATAGAACTAGCCTATATCCCATCTGTAATGGCTGGGAGAATGATGCAAGCCCTCCCTTTGTCTCCCATGGCAAGACACAAACTCATCTGGGCCCTAGATCAGCTACCAAATGTATGGTGCAAGAGTGTAACCGGCTAGGCAAGGTGGTCCAGGTGCATCATCATAATCAAATAAGTAGAACACGAGCAAGTAATGGATAATATTGATGGATCCCATGATGTGGCAATCTGCTCTTCGCTATGTGGAGGCCCATGGCTCTCAACGCTTACCCTACAAATGCCAATATGACGCTCTAGAGGGCTTGGAACCCATATAGGGAAAAGAAACCCTAGATGAAGACCCAACTGCAACCTTGTATAAGATCAAATGTGTCTCCTCACCTTCCAGTACAACGAATCATTAGTGCACTTGAGTAAATGAGCTTACAAATCATGGAACCAAGGGACACTTCATGGTGGCACAATGTTAAAATTTGCAACTAGGGCCAGCTTCCACTTTGGGCAGCTCTTTTGAAGAAGATATGTGGCAATGATTTCCTCTTTCTGAGAGGACCAAAATCAACCTAAAGATCACTAAAATTGGATAAGGGAAAATATATTTTTGGAAGCAAGGCCTCTCATGTGTAACTCATCAAGGTCGACTTGGGGTTAATCTAATCAAGTTAAACCCCTCTTCCACTCCTATAAAAGGAAGTATCCTCCTACCTCATTGGACACATTCACATCTCATATTCTTCTCTCTGACATTGACTGCTACCCTAAGAGATCAAGAAGGAGGACAAAGAGCATGTTTTTGGGTTGGTTATGCATCATATGCATCCCTGAGGCAGGGGAGTAGCAAAGGAGGCAAGGCTTGGAGTTTAGATCTGTTTTGGGTTAGTCTATTAGTATCTTTGTTAAAATTGGCAACTAGGGCCAAATTCCACCTTAGGACAGCTCATATGACACAGATGATTATTGCATTGGATTCCTCCTTTCGAGAGGTACAATTTTGATATAAAGATCATCTCATTCCAACAAGCAAAAATGGAATTTTGAATTTATTCTCTCTCATGCACAAATTGTCAAGGTCGGCCTCAGTCAAATGTAGGCTCATGAAGCCCAGTAGATGTGTCTCCTCACCCTCAACGAAGTGTACAAATAGGAGTGACCCCTCTCTCATTTGGACATCACTCATCTTATCACATATCTCTCTCTCTCCTCTCTCTTAATTGGTTTGTACAACTTGGAGGCAGCCTTCTCTACTTCACACTTGAGAAAGGAGGCCGAATTTCTGGTTTTGTTTGTTCGCTGAATCGCAGGAAATCAGAATAGCATTGACCAGGGCTCTTTGACCAGTGTTGACTGCGTTTTCTTGGGCAAAACTCTGATTTTTGGAGGCTGCACTCATTGCCATAGAAATCGAGGTGATTGGGACAGTTTGACTAGGGTTGACTTCAACATTGACTTCAAATTTGGTTGCAAAAATTACAACAGTGTTTTCTCTCTCCTTTGACTGATTTGATTGAACTATTTTGGTTGACTTTGACTCTCTTGGAAGGCTGAATTTATCTGTTGTTCACTGAGCTGCTTGGAGAACATTTTGGAGTTGTTTTGATTTGCATTGAATTTCTGGTTAGGTCTACAGTTGACTATTGATTTTGTCAACATCATTTCGGGCAAGTTAATTTGATATTTGTACTCTCTCTGTGTTGAATTATTGAAGAATAATAGGAAGATTTGATCAAAGGGTTTCCCCACATTGGGGTTTTTCTCTTGCATCCACCATATCTTGTGTCATCTTATCTTGGCTTGTCTTTTGCACATGTTTTTATGTTCTATCTGCATTTACTATCAATGTTTTAAAGTTAATGTGATTGCTACTGAATATAATTGGAAATTGTCATTGGGCTACTAAAGGAACATTGAAGTAAACTGTGCTAAAGCATAGAACATACCATTATTATCTAAAATTAACATGGTATCAGAGCTCGGGTGAAGATAAAGCCCAAACAAGAGTGAGGAAAAGCAATCACTAAGGGAAGTTGTTGGACAAGGAACTAGTCCTAATGACGACTACATCTTATTTCAAATCCAAGGACAAGCTTAAGGACAAATCTGACTATCATGCATGGAAGATGTCTCTAGATTTGACATTGGAAGAAAATGGTTCCATGGACTATAAGAATAGTGGAGCCTCCTTCCAATGCATCTGCAGCTACACAAACCAAGTACAAGAAAGGTGAGGTTAAAGCTAAGAAAATTATTGTTGATTACATTCACAAGCCTTTGGTTGCCTAGATTTCTTATTTATAAACATCTAAGGAAATGTATGACAAGCTGGTTGGGATGTTCAAAGTAAATAATGCAAATGAAGTTCTCTTTCTCAAGAACAAGTTGAAAGACATCAAGATGGATAGAGGAGAATCCATCCAATCCTATTTCATGAGGATTACCGAGATCAAGAATGATCTCCTAACCATTGGAGAAGTCATTGGTGACAGGGAGCTCACTCTTATTGCACTTGAAGACCTTACAAGAGAATAGGATGTGTTCAACACTACCATCCTCAACAATGACAAGATTCCGGAATTTAATGAATTATTGGCTAGATGCACTCAAGAAGAAATAAGGATGATGGAAAGAGACAAACCCTCAAATGGAAACAATCCTACCACCTTCTCCGCTCATTTTAAGAAAAAGAACAATGTTGGTCCAAGAAATCAAGGTAAAGGGTTCAAGTCGGAATTCAAAAAAGGAAGAAAAGGAAGATGCTTCAATTGTAACAGGTTTGGCCACTTCACTAGAGAGTGTCCTCACAAGAAGGATACTCCAAGAGATGATGACAACAACAAAAACAACAACTTCAAGGGCAATGGCAATCAAAGGAACAACAGATTCAACAACAAAGGAAAGAGGAATGCTCCCGCTGCTCGAAATGGAAATGGTCGTCCTCCCAAGAAGTCGAGAAAATCCAGGTATGAAGAAGTTAATATTGTAAAGCAAAAATAATTTTATCTTATTTCTGCCCTCACCACCGCCTCTCCTTCAGATACATTGGATCATTGGTTGATTGATAGTGGTGCCTCAAGGCCCTTCAATGAGTGCAAAGAAGCTCTCTCTAACTTGATTGAAAAGAAGACAAATATGGAGATTATACTTGGGAATAATTCCACTTATACTGTGAAAGGAATTGGGACCGTTATTCTCCACTTAAATCAAGGTCAAACTCTTCACTTACAAAGTACTATATGTACCTAATATGAACTAGAAGTTGGTCTCTATTTCTGCAATGGAAGATAAAGGTTTCAAGGTGACATTCATTGATGGGAAGGTTCATGTTTGGCAAAGGAACCCAAGAGATGCATTCACTCTTGGATTTAGGGTTGAAGGTCTCAATCACGTTGGAGGAATTCCGGTGGGAGCAATGATTTGTGATACTTCTCTTCAATCTGAATTATGGCACCAGAAATTTGCTCACCTTGATTTCAAAGCCTAACCTGATGTAAGGAAGATGGTCACAGGTATGCCCGAATTCAACTTAGATCATGAAGGTGTTTGTCAAGGTTGTGAAGCTGGAAAACATACAAGGGGACCATTCCCCTCAAGTGAAACTCAGACAACCGATATCCTTTAATTAGTCCATTCTGATCTATCAGGTATGTTGCCCGTGACATATTTGGGTGGATATTTGTACTATGTTATTTTTGTGGATGACTTCTCTCGCAAAACTTGGATCTATTTCTTAAAGAAGAAGGATGAAGTGTTTAAATAGTTTCGCTCTTTCAAAGTCTTGGTCGAGAATCAAATAAGGAAGAAGACCAAAATATTGAGGACCGATAATGGGACAGAATATGAGTCAAATGAATTCCAAGACTATTGTAGAGAAGTTGGCATTAAGAGGGAGACCACTACTAAATATACACCAGAACAAAATGGTGTTGCTGAAAGGAAGAATTGAACTATCATAGAAGCCACCCATGCCATGCTTCATGACCAAGGTCTACCGAAGTTCTCATGGGGATAATTTGCCAACAACGTTGTGTATGTTCAAAACAGATGCCCACATCAAGCATTGGACTTCAAGACACCCGAAGAAGTTTTCACCGGTAAGAAACCCGATGTTTCTAATTTTAGAATTTTTGGTTGTCCCGTATATTTTCATGTGCCAAAAGAGAAAAGAAACAAACTAGATGCATCTGGGAAGAAAGGAACGTTTGTGGGCTATAGTGAAACTTCGAAGGCATATAGAATCTATGTGCTTGGTCAAAGGGAAGTGGAATTAAGTCATGATGTCACTTTCGATGAAGATTTTGCTCTTAGGAAAGTTTGAGATCTTCCTATCCCTAGGAAGGACAATGATGATATTGATGCAGTAAAGCAAGATGAACCTTCGTCTAATGCACTGATGCCCGATGTTGAAGCACTGATGGATCCCATTGATCCACCTGCTCATAAGCCCACTAATTCAAGAAGAGGACCTTTGTGGCTCAAAGATACTCTTTAAGATGCTGAGAAACATATTGCACCGAGGGGGACATTTCGTGTAAGAAAGAAGTTGAATAGCTACCAAGGTTATTTAGCTGCCATGAGTACCATTGTACAATTTGAGCTTGCACATTCAAAGAAGCCATGAAACACCAAGTTCGGAAGGATGCGATGAAGAGAAGTATGAGTCGATCATGAAAAATGATGTATGGGAAGTGGTTCCTAGACCCAAGGATAAGTAAGTGGTCACTTCAAAATGGCTATACAAGTTCAAACATGGAGCTGATGGGAGTGCTAAAAAGTTCAAGGCAAGATTTGTTGCTCGAGGCTTCTCTCAAAATGAAGGAGTAGAGTATGATGAGATATTCACCATCTGTTCGGTCATAGCCCTTGTCGCTTCGCAAGGATGGAACCTACACCAGATGGATGTCAAAATTGCCTTCTTGCATGGCTCGCTTAATGAGGAAGTTTATGTGGAACAACCTGAGGGATTCGAAGTTCAAGATCGTGAGACACATGTATGCAAGTTGAAGAAAGCCCTCTATTGGTTGAAGAAAGCCCCTGGGGCTTGGTATGAGAGGATCGATAGTTATCTTATGAAGTTGGGATTTACAAGGAGTGATGCTGACCCAAACCTATACTTCAAGGTTGAAAAGGACAGACCCCTCATTCTGGTCCTTTATGTGGATGATCTCTTTCTGACAGGTGATGACCCTCTTATTCATCAATGCAAGAGGGAGTTGGCTTCCAAATTTGAGATGAAGTACCTAGGACTAATGCATTACTTCCTAGAGCTAGAGGTCTGGCAAAAGCCAAGTGAGATTTTCCTTTCTAAAGGGAAATACATTGTGAAGCTACTCAAGAGATGCGGGAAGGTGGATTGCAAGTCCATGACTACTCTGATGGAACTCAACTTTAAGCTATGTGGGAGTGTTGTTGGGCCTGGATTAACAAACCCTTTCGAGTATCACCAACATGTGGGGGCCCTGATGTTCTTGGTCAACTCCCGTCCTAACATATGCTTTGTTTTGAACACATTGAGTTAGTTTATGGTCGAGCCTCATTACATTCATTGGATTGCTACTAAGAATCTCTGGGTATATCTCCGGGTCACAATCCACTATGGGCTAAGATACACTATAGGGAACTTGAGGCGACATGGATATTCAAATGCTGACTGGGCTAGTAGTGTGGTGGATCGTAAGAGCACATCTGGGCGTTGCTTCTCTTTGGGATCTGCTTCTATATCTTGGATGAGTAGGAGGGGGAAATCGGTTGCTTTAAGCACCGCCGAGGCCGAATACATTGCTGCGAGTATGGCCTGTTATGAAGCATTTTGGTTGAGGAAGTTCTTTAGTGAGCTATCTGAGCATGTGCTAGATACCACCATAATCTTCTGCGACAACCAAAGTGGGATTCGCTTATCAAAGAATCTCGTGTTCCACGACTGCTGCAAGCACATTGATATTAGGGACCACTTTATCCGGGATATGGTACAACGGGGAGCAATAAGGCTCCAACACATCAGGATGGATGAGCAGGTCGCATACATTCTCACGAAGCCTTAGGGGAAGGTCAAATTCTTAAAATTCTAAAAGAGACTTGGAGTCGTGGAACGACCCTCATATGAGGGTCCCGTATGAGTTGGATACTAAGCTCTGGGAGCTCCTAAGGGCTTGGAGTACTTCTTGGAGCTATGAGCGACCATAGGGTGAGTGGTTCACCTTCCCTAGTGGTGGTCTATGTACAGGGTGAGTGGTTCACCTTCTCCTATGATACCCCATGATGGTTGACATGTGTGTACAGTGAGTAGTTCACCTTCCCTTACCCTAACACATGTATGTAGGGTGAGTGGTTCACCTTCCCCTACGATTGACATATGCATAGGATGAGTGGTTCACCTTCCCCTACGATTAACATACGCATAGGATGAGTGATTCACCTTCTCCTATGGAATATAAGCAAGATGGGTGGTTCACCTTCTCTTGTCGATGCCCTAGCACACATCCTACCCATAAAGTTCGAGACTCATGGAAAGTACTTCTCATCTGGCCAATGAGTTGGGAAAAGAAGGTTAGGAACCATAGCGCCACCGATGGACGCATCGTGTACTGTCATACTCCCTATGACTAGGATGCCTGGTGTTCAGCAACTTGATCTAGGAACAAGGACTGACTTTTGTCAGTGGAGTGTGGTATGATCTTATAACTTAATCTCGATCACTTCTTCTTCATTATTACTTCATGGTTCAACAGAGCAGAGCAGGGCAATGATGACAGGGATGGTACAGAATGATAGGATGGCATGATGACAGATGGATTGGTAGGTGGAATTCTCCCTAATTGAGAGAGTGTTAAAATTGGCAACTAGGGCCAAATTCCACATTAGGATAGCTCATATAATGGAGATGATTATTGCATTGGATTCCTCTTTTCGAGAGGTACAATTTTGATATAAAGATCATCTCATTCCGACAAGAAAAAATGATTTTGAATTTATTCTCTCATTCACAAGCTGTCAAGGTCAGCCTTAGTGAAATGTAGGCTCATGAAGCCCAATAGATGTGTCTCCTCACCCTCAACGAAGTGTATAAATAAGTGTGACCTCTCTTTCATTTGGACATCACTCATCTCATCACATATCTCTCTCTCTCCTCTCTTGATTGGTTTGTACAACGTGGAGGCAACTTTCTCTACTTCGCACGTGTGAAAGAAGGACGAATTTCTAGGTTTGTTTGTTGGCCGAATCACAGGAAATCAGAACAACATTGACCAGGGCTCTTTTGAACAACGTTGACTGTGTTTTCTTGGGCTGAATTCCAATTATGGAGGCCGCACTCTGATTGGGATAGTTTGACCAGGGTTGACTTTAGCGTTGACTTCAAATTTGACCGCAGAAATTACAACAATTTTTTCTCTCTCCTTTGACTGGTTTTGACCAAACTGTTTTGGGCTGACTTTGTCTCTCTTGGAAGGCCGAATTTATCTGTTGTTGACCGAGCTACTTGGAGGACATTTTGGAGTTGCTTTGACCAGCGTTGACTTTCTGGTTAGGGTTGTTGTTCACTGCTGATTTTCTCAGCACTGTTTTGGGCAAGCTAATTTGATATTTGTACTCTCTCCCTCTGTTGAACTATTGAAGAATAATAGGAAGATTTGATCAAAGCGTTTCCCCACATTGGGGTTTTCCTTGGCATCTGCCATATCTTGTGTCATCTTGTCTTGGCTTGTCTTTTGCACATGTTTTTATGTTCTATTTGCATTTACTATCAATGTGTTTAAGTTAATGCGATTGCTACTGGATATAATTAGAAATTGGCATTGGATTGCTAAAGGAAAATTGAAGTAAATTGTGCTAAAGCATAGAACATACCATTGTTATCTAAAATTAAAACTCTTGTAGGGCCGAGAAGCTATAGGAAGGTAGTCGTAGGGTTCAAGTCAGTTAAGGAGATAGGTTGGGGCTGTGTTATATGGAATCTCTCTTCTTCTGGTGGGCCACAGCTCTAGGAAGCTAATCTTGTTGAAAAGTGTAACTAGGTTTGGTCTTCATAAAGACATGTAATTGTGACATTTGTAAATGATGTAATGAAGAAAATAAAATTAATTTTGTAAGCCTTATTTCATGGGGTTCATGAGCAAGTGAATTTTATTTTTAGATGGCTCCCATTGAGAGCCTTATGATTTGGCATTAAGGTCAAAGAATTAATGTCATGTATGAAGGGCTCTTCTTGAGCATGTGTAAAATGTATATGAGTAAATTAAATGTCTAGAAAGCCCTCCAATGACAAGCACAGTCCTCTTCTCTTGATGTCAGCTTCTATATTGGTGACAAACTCATGTCGGCTCACATTAACGAGACCGACCCATCTGGATGCTCATGTCGGCTTGTGTATATGGACAAACCACTATATAAAGGATACTAGGCTCTTCGCATAACTACAGTCCAAAACTTCGCATATCTCTGAGATTTCGGTTAACAGAGACATCAAAGGATTCAGATCAACAATGTTTTAGGTGAAGGCTACAGTTATGTGGAAGGGAATTAGGATCCCTCTTAAATGTAGATTATAGTGATAGCGAAGAAGTATATTGGTCTTTGTATAGACCACAACTCGATGCTCTTGAAGTAGTCACAGTTTCGTATTATGCCACAGTGATCCAGTGCTATCACTGCTAGAAGAATTCCATGCCTCACAGAAGAAAGGTCACAATAGATCTCAATAATGTTACTAAGGAAGGGCTCGTTGGTATCTTAGAAGGCAGCGAATATGGTTCAGTGGTAGGTCTTCAAGTGTTACACATCAACAAAGAGGTCCAGTATCCTTGTATAACACAGTGACCACAGTTCGGTGTTATCTCTTATGATACAAAGTCCAAAGTATAAGGAACCCAGAGAAAGCAATCAAGAAGGTGGAAGAGGACTTGTGTCTTGATCGGGGAGTGGCTAATAGGTCAAGGGTCTTGGTCTTGGTATTCGTCAATTGGAATCTTTATAAGAAGAATTTGTGCGGTTTTCCTCTCAAAGAGTGAGAGGTTTTGGCCCTAGCTCATAGCCTACATGATGTGTCTCTTGTCTATTTATGTTCATGCATTGGTTATTGTTTGATGAAGAAGAACAATAATAATCTAACATGAAGAAGATCCTAACCTAAAAAAATAAAATGCATTCACAAACAGTCATTAATTAAAAAGAAATCACCTATTGCTAATGCCCTAGATTTCTCAATATGGCATTGGAGCTAAGGTGCAAAAGTCAAAGGAAGGGCATCTAATCAAAGAGACACTCAAAGAACGAGTTTCCAAAAAGGCATCTAAGCAAGTCAAAGGCTATCAAAGCAAAAGATCAAGATCTACATTGAAGAATAAAACCTTAGATCGAAGAAGCAGTCTACAATAGCAAAAGTTTTGGATCCTCTAGTCATCATCAAAAGACACAAAGAACCTCATCAAGTTACCTACAAAGCAAGGTAGCTCGAAGAAAGTTAAAACCCTAGAAGCAATTATGATTTGCAGTCATTCACTACTGAAGAAGTCGAAGTATCTTGAAGGCTAGAAGGCATTGTCATCATCTTCAAGGTTATGAAGTAAGCAAGGATCCTCTCCTTGTACTTGACGAAGATCATCAGAGGAAGCAACAAATCATCCTCATCAAAAGGAGCCAAATTAAAAGGCGTTGTCATCATAAAAGGAGCAATCTTCTTTATTGAAGAAAGGCTTTTTCATTTGGAAGAAGATCATCCAAGAGGGAGCACTAATACATCTTCTTCAACCATCATCAAAATGATCAAGTAGAAGATTTCATCTTCACTTGTCAAGTAAGTATCTTTTATTCTTTGATTAAATTTGGTAAAATGACTTCATGTTTGCAAGGAGATCTATAAGTTGGTTGGGTCATCCAAATTCCTTGCATGAAAAAGGAGGATAAACATAGTCCTCGAAGAAAGTGAAGTCATTGAACACATCAATGAAAAAGGTCTCCTCTGAATCCATGGAAAGGAATCTTATGAAAGGTCCCCTCGTATTGCAATATTGGAGACATCAAAGAGATATATAGGATAAGCTCATAAGAATATTCTCTAAAGATGCAATAAAGGTCACATGACTTAGATCTAATCTACACAAAATTGAAGGTATCAAAGAATGAAGGGATATCTTCAATGCGAGATTTGAGAGAGATGATAAGAACATAATCATCATTGTTCTAAATGCACTAACTGATGAACAAGTTAACAAATGTCCATGGGCATAAGAAAGTTACCTCATTTAACAACTTGTGGTTTCTATGCAAGATAAAAGAAGACAAGTTGAGGGAAAAAGTTTTGAACGGGACTCGAACATTTGCAGGAAGGAAAGGGAAGTTTGGAAAATTTTTGTCGTCAAAAAATAAATAAGAGCATAGCTGAGATTCAATGCTATGGATGTAAAATTATGGACATTAAGGAAAGATTGTCTTAAAGGGACAATATCAAAAGAAGAGAAGAAGCCCATATCACCAAAGAAGTGGAGGAAGTTGAAGAGAAGAAGTCCAAGAAAAGCGGAAGAAAGAGATCTCTACTATCACTAAGATAGTCTCCCTCACAAAAGGTCTCGCCATAGCTTCTAAATCTTATGTTATAGGATATGGCTATAATTAATAATAAGATGCATCGTGGCATCATGGAAGCATTAGAAACAAGAGCTCATGACATCACCATAGGAAACAAGAAGGATGTGTAGAACAATATCCATGGCAGTCAAATATGAAGGATATAGCTCTTGGGAACCTCATTGCAAACTTAAGGAAAGGAAGAAGTTATCCAGGACAAGGCTCATTATACATAAAGTCAAAAAGGAAACATCTCACGGATAGGGATATGCAAGATCCTTAAGATTCTCTGATGGAATCCTGATCGGAGGGTTCACCGATCTAGAGAGGAAGCAAGTGTTTCATCAGGAACTCCAACTTGTGGAATTCATGGGATGATAGTATAATGACATGAGAGATGAAGCAGATCAAGGGGTTGAAGATCTTTTCAATCAAGGAAGCTACTGAAAGAATCCTAGATGACCTAAAGGTAAATGAGGTATGTATGCTTGTATTTAATATTATAATGTCATGTCGTATGGTTGCAGGTAACATGGATCACTACTTCTATCTTGAGAAATATAATCAAGGGAAAAGGATCTCCTCCTCTGAAAGGATGCGGGAAGTCATAAGTCACACTAGATGAAATCAAGATAACATGTCCTCATATGAAGTATGAGGTGGTTGACTACAATTAAGGAACTCTGATTGGAAGCTCCTGGAAATGAAATGTGTGAAGAAAGGAAGGAAGAGATCGTGAGATATGCAACCATGATAAAGGCAATCAACATCCAAAAGGCCAAGAAGATTTGACTAGGAAATCTCCCGGAAAGATATGAAGAATTTGATGGAAGTTTGAAAAAGATGGAGACCCTTAACAATGGATATCTTTGGGAGATGTGTCAACATGTATGCAGGATGTTGATACCTACAGGAAGATGTCATGATGAAAGACCATCACAAAAGTAATTTTGATTTAAGTATTCATTTCCTATTTTTGAACAAATACCTAGATGGGCTTATGCAGGACTGCCAAAGGGAAGAACTATGGATGACTTCTAAAAGGATCATATAGAAGGATGTAAGATCCTTCCGAAAATATGGCATGAAAAAAGCAGCATGTCATGAAGCAAGGCTAGCTGAAGATTGATGGATCACTTTCTGATAAAAGGAATGATGACATAACTAACTTGTGGATGAAAGTGATGGATGGTTTCTGCCCTATGAAAGAAGCCCCCAAAGATGAAGACTCTTGAACAAAGAAATTCATGACATCGAGGAAGGAGCTCTTCAAGAAGCTAGTCGAGGAGCTGTCATCGGTCCCTGATTAAGAGGGAGCCTGGAAGCAAAATTCTTACTTGGGAGAAACTTGGAAATTCCTAAGCCAAGAGGGAACTTGGGTACATTCCTTATGTAGGAATGAGTGCATTCCATTATTGGAATTGATATGTCCTCCCTAATTGAGAGAGAGAGATAGACACATCATTCTAGTCTTCACCTGGGAAGACAGAATTGAGGATTGGGTAATCATCTGGCATCCAACACTCTTTGAGGATGAGATAGGCATCCAAGATAAGAGTAGTCGTGGACCAATATTCTTTGAGGATTGGCTATCCCAGATAAGAATAGTGCAAAAAAAGTCATACTCTATGAACACCTGGGTGGAGTATGTACCATGAAAGACATTGATTTTGGTGTCTATGAATCATTGGTCTCACCAGCATTGTGCTCTAATCATGTGGATAGCGTTGTTAGCTAAGAAACCAGATTCACTCAAAACCCCGGTCGTGTCTCGAATCCCATGGATCGGACACAATTCGATGGGACACGTGTCCTTCGATCGTGTCCAACTTGTGGGATTCGATGGGACACGTGTCCTCCGATCGTGTCCAACTTGTGGGATTCGATGGGACACGTGTCCTTCGATCGTGTCCAACTTGTGGGATTCGATGGGACACGTGTCCCTCGATTGTGTCCGACTCGTGGGATTCAATGGGACACATGTCCCAACATGTCCTGATTTCAGGACACAAATCCTGATTTTGGGACACAAATCCCCTGGAAAAGTGTCACATGGCCAATAAAATCCCACTTTTGGCTCATTTCTCGCTCATTGTTTTGTGTTTCTCTTGTTGTGGGTGTGTGGGAGCAACTAGCAAAGGGTTTGGGAGCATTTTGGAGGTGATTCAAGCAATAAGTAAGTGCATTTTGCTTTTATTTTTTTTGCGTTTTTATTACAGTGGTTTGCATGTGCATTTTTTTTACAAGTTTGTGCATTTTTTTCTTTTTTTCTTTTTTACAGCATTCATGGCTCAATCAAGGGCAATAAGGAAGGGGCAAAGGAAGGGGAAGAATGTCCACATTGGTAATGCCCCTCCTGTTCCAATTTCATCAGGGTCTGTAAGTGTTCCCTTTATTGGAAGTGGGGCTGCAACAACAACTTCAAATGTTGGGGGAAGAATTAATTTAGAAAGACAGCAGGCTCAACAAAACAAATATTCCTTGTGGAAGTATGTCACAAGAGAGCAAGGGCCAGGCAACAAGTTGAAGGGAGGAGGCAATGTTGCATGGAAATGCAACTATTGCAACAATCATTTCATGAGCACTTATTACCGTGTGAAAGCTCATTTGTTGGTCTTATCAAGTTGTGGAATTGCAACATGTACACAGGTGTCTTTTGCTAGGAGGAAAGAAATGGCAAAAGAGTTGGTGTGGCAAGGGTAGTTTCATCATCTAAAAAAAAACAAGAACGATGATCTCCATCCATGCTTGAGGAAAAGCAACAACAAATTTCCATTTGAGAGTTTTGGTGGGGGTGTGGGTCAAGCAACAAATGGGAGGCAGTGGCACTTGGTCGAAATGGACAAGACTTTTCAGAAAGAGAAACGGGAAGAGCTTGATCTCACCATTGCTTTCTTTTTCTATCAGAACTTCATATCCTTTAAAGTTGCACACTCACCTTTATTTATTGACATGTGCCGAGCTCGAAGTCAAGGGGTTCCATCAGGGTATGTGCCACCTGGGCCAGAGAAGCTTAGAACCACATTGTTGACTAAGGCAAAGAAAGAGGTGGACAAAATGCTTGAGCCTATTAAATCAGCATGGCCAACATCTGGGGTTAGTATTGTTTTTTATGGATGGACAGATCCAACACGCCACCCACTCATCAACTTGATGGTGTCTTCCATGAATGGACCAGTTTTCTTAAAATCAGTGGATGCACTTGGACAATACAAGGATGCACAATATATGGGTGAGTTGTTCATTAAATTTATTGAAGATGTAGGTGTTGATTCTTGTGTGCAAATCATTACAGATAATGCACTTGTTTGCAAGGTTGTTGAATGATTGTGGAAGCTAAATATCCACAAGTCTTTTAGACACCTTACATTGTCCATTCCTTGAATTTAGCACTTAAATCTATTGCTTCTGATGTGCTTTGGATTGGAAGTACTATTGAGGATGTACAGCAAATCTGCAACTTTGTACAAAATCATACAAATGCCCAAAATCATACAACGAGTACACCAATCTATCATTGTTGAAGATTGCAGATACACAGTTTGCCTCTTCATTCATCATGTTGAAGAGGTTGAGGGAGGTCAAGATGGCTCTTGGTGATCTAGATTTAAATAGGAACGCAACAAATTACAGATATAAGTTATAACCATAAACATAGAGATGTAGCAGAAATAATACTTCATTTCATTAATGTAAAATACTAAAATATGCTTACAAACAGAAATGGAAATACACCAGCTAGGGCGATGGTAGCTTATCTCTGAGAAGAGATGTGACGGCTACATGCCTCTGCGCTGAACTACAATGAGGCCCAAGGGCCTTTTTATTATTGAAAATAAAAGCAAACCCTAAACAACCAAAAGCCTAACCCGAGGAGATGTAACACCAAGAGTTTGGGCCCCATTGGGTAAGTTGGACAGCGAACTTCCCAAAGTCGAGACTTGGTCATATTATCTCTGTTTGACTCGCATGATAGCCCGTTGGAAAGATCTCTCCGATGACTACGACGGAAAAGACGACTTTAGACAGCTAATCGCTAGCAGTATATTTCCAAAAAAACGTCGTTTAGGGCCTCAAAACGACTCCCTAAGTTTAGGACCCGAAACACTGCTAAAAATAGTAAATTGTGCTACAATTAAGGAAACAAAAAAACTGAAAGAAGCAATGGTGGGGGTCCAAGTGGAATTGGCGAGTGGCCACCAATATCCACCTGGATCACTTGGGGCCATGGTTATTTCAAAGTTTTGGTCTTTTTGGAGAAAGACGGATCAAGCACCCTAAAAAAGAGTGAAGAACACAGTGTTAGATGATGGTTGGTGGGAGAGGGTAGATCTACTTATTAAGATCATGGACCCTATAATTGCTTTGCTACGATTTGCAGATACAGACCAACCCATCCTAGGAGAGGTTTATGAGGGATGGGATTCCATGATTGAGTCTGTGAAGACCATTATTTTACAAAGTGAGTGCCCCGAGCATGAGACATCATTAGAAGCCTTCTTCACCACCATACAAGATATTCTTGTCAACAGATATGACAAGAATTGCACACCTTTGCATTGTTTGGCTCACTCATTGAACCCAAAATACTACAGCCATGAGTGGCTGAATGGTGGACCTTCCCACAGATTCCCTCCTCACATGGATGGTGAAATTTTATAGGGGAGGAAGGATGCATTGAGGCGGATTTTTCAAGATAGAGCATCCCTTGATGAGGTGGAGGATGCCTTCGCAGAGTTTTCCACTGGCACTGGTCGATTTGCAGGATATGATGTGATTAGAGATAGAGGGGTTAAGAAGCCCTATTCTTGGTGGGAAACTCGGGGCAACAAGCTCTCCTCTACAGCAGATAGCCATGAGGCTCCTCTCTCAAGTAACTTCATCATCTTGTTGCGAGAGGAATTGAAGCACATATAGGAATTTGTATGTGTCAAGAAGAGCAGGCTTGAGCAGTCCAGGGCAGAGACAATGGTGTATGTGCACACCAACCTTCATCTTATTTACAGGCAACAAGATGAGTGGTTGAAGGGAAAGACAAAGATGCGGGATGTCTTTCCTGATGATATGGGTTTGGACAGTAGTTTTGAGTTGGCATTGGCCAACTTGGATCTTAATAAGCCAGTGCTAGAGCCTGTCACTTTTGATGATGGTGATACTGTTGATGGGTCATCCTCCACACCAGCGGATGCAAAGATGACAATGGATACAAAGGAGGAGGCAATAGAGGACAACAATGGTGACCATGATGATGACAATGATGATGATTGATGACTCATGAGCTACCTACTACCTTGAGGCTTGTAGTTGTTTTGTATTTTCTATTTCTATTTGTCATTGGCATTGCTACTACCTATGTAACACATTTTGATTTTCATGATTTAATGAGAAAATTGTATTTTAAAGTTTCTTGTCTTTCTCCTATTGGATCATTGATGAATATGTCACAATTGTATTTGTATGCATATTGTTACTTTGTAAAACTTACAAATTTTAAATTTACAATGTAGAATCTATATCTATGTCTATATTGGTATCATGAATGAGAATTTGTGTAAGAAATATCTAATTTTTAATATATATATATATATATAACATGTCCTAACGTGTCCTATTCCAAGGGGTCAATGTGCTCGTGTCGGACACTCAAATCTTCATGTCCTGCGTGTCCAATGTCCCCGTGTTAGGTGACTTAGGTTTTCAGTCAACGCCTTGCTATGTGACAATGCTAGTTGATATGACGCTAGAGTCTAGACAGATGGGTTACCAATCCGATTCTACTTATGAGAAATTCTTCAGATTGAGAATGACCAAGTACCATTATGAATACCTCCCTAGTTAAGAGTGAGTGTTGAAAAGTGTAACTAGGTTCAGTCTTCATAATGACATGTAATTGTGAATTTTGTAAATGATGTAATAAAGAAAATAAAATTATTTTTGTAAGTCTTGGCTCATGGGTTTCATGAGCAAGTGAATTTTATTTTTAGATGGCTCCCATTGAGAGCCTTAGGATTTGTCATTATGGTCAAAGAATTAATGTCATGTATGAAGAACTCTTCTTGAGCATGTGTAAAATGTATATGAATAAATTAAGTGTCTAGAAAGCCCTCCAATGACAAGCACAGTCCTCTTCTCTTGATGTCAGCTTCTATATTGGTGACAAACACATGTCGGCTTACATTAAGGAGACCCACCCATTCAGATGCTCATGTCAGCTTGTGTATATGGATGAACCACTATATAAAGGAGGCTAGGCTCTTCGCATAACTACAGTCCAGAACTTCGCATATCTCTGAGATTTTGGTGAATAGAGACAGCAAAGGATTCAGATCATCTATGTTTCGGTGAAGGCTACAGTTTGAAGGTTTCAAGACTACAATTATGTAGAAGGGAATTCAGATCCCTCTTAAATGTAGATCACAGTGACAGCAAAGAAGTATATTAGTCTCTATATAGACCACAGTTCGATGCTCTTGAAGTAGTCACAGTTTCGTATTATGCCACAGTGATCCAGTGCTATCACTGTTGGAAGAATTCGATGCCTCACAGAAGAAAGGTCACAATAGATCTCAATGTCGTTACAAAGAAGTGTGTGCTTGTTGGTATCTTAGAAGGAAGCGAATATGGTTCAGTGGTAGGTCTTCAAGTGTTACACATCAAAGAAGAGGTTCAGTATCCTTGTATAACACAGTGACCAGAGTTCGGTGTTATCTCTTATGATACAAAGTCTCAAATATAAGGAACCTAGAGAAAGCAATCAAGAAGGTGGAAGAGGACTTGTGTCTTGATCGGGGAGTGGCTAATAGGTCAACGGTCTTGGTCTTGGTATTTGTCAATTGGAATCTCTATAAGAAGAATTTGTGCTTGTTTTCCTCTCAAAGAGTGAGAGGTTTTGGCCCTGGCTTATAGCCTACATGATGTGTCTCTTGTCTATTTATGTTCATGCATTGGTTACTGTTTAATGAAGAAGAACACTAATAATCTAACATGAAGAAGATCCTAATCTAAAGAAGAAAAAGGCATTCACAAACAGTCACTAATTAAAGAGAAATCACCGATTGCTAATGCCCTAGATTTCTCAACAAATCTAGCTAGGCCACAGGCCTCATTCCTCATGTTTAATGATATATTTCGGCAGGAAGCTGCTAGTCTGAAGAGCATAAACAGAGGAAGACAAGGCAGCTTATAGTCTTAGAAGGAGGTTAGACTGCAGCAGGTTGAAGCATCTTGCATAGGAAGAAGGACGGCAGTTATTGAGACCAAATCTGGGCTAATCTGGGCTCTATAACTACAAGCCCTAACCGCAGACATTTGACCACAGGATCCCTCATCCCATCGATTTGGTTTGACTGATCATTCTTGCACTGTTTTGGGCTTATTCTACTCAGAAAAGGAGGCCAAATTACTTGATCCAGAACCGAAATCCTTTAGGAGGATATTTTGCAGCCACTTTATCTACAGCTGATCTCTGGTTAAGGCAGAATTTGTCCACTGCTGTTTGAAGGCAGAATTTCATACTTGTCTGGGCAGTTTCCTTGACATTTAGACATTGGTACAGGTCATCATTTTGGCAAGTTATTTCCGAATTTGAATGTACTCTCTCTCTTTCTTTCTCTGCTGAACATTCGATAATAATAATGAGAAGAATTGATAAAGGGTTTCCCCATCTTAGGGTTTTTCCCTGGCTTGAGCCAATTTCTGTGTTCTCTTGTCTTCGCTTGTCCTCTGTACATGTTATTTTCTATCTTCAGTTACTATCAATGTGAAAATGGTTTATGTGATTGCTAATAAAAAGGATTGGAAATGAAAATTGCGTTTCTGCGGAACATTAAAGTAATTGACCCAAGAAAAAGAACATGTTATCTTATCCTAAATTTAACATGGTATCAGAGCTCAGGAGAGGTCAAGCCCAAGCAAGAACAAGAAGCAATCACTGAAAGTCCTAGCAAGGAAAGAAAAGGATCTACCTCAAATTTGTATTGTTGCCCTGAGCATATCTCACTTCAGCACTTCGGATTACATAATTAGACGGCACGATTTGCAACTCTTCGCATGGCTCAGCATAGTCTGGAAATTTATATTTGGACTATTATCCTTTGCAGTCTCTACAGGTCTGTACTATGTTGACTCTAATCTATTGCATACTTTTCAGGACCTCACTCCACCTCTCTCAGATGCCTTAGAACCGCTCTCAATCTCTTATAATAAGGCCTCTTCATGATGAAGGTTTCTCTCTACTGATATGATAAAAATATCAGTCCTGTTCAGAAATATAAGAAGTCAAACTCTTGAAGCAGTTATGTGCATATATATATGTATATATGATAGAAGCCAAAAGAAGCCGACTGCTTGAAAATTGTCACCAGGAATTCATATTAGTCCTCTCGCGTCATAAGAAATGTCTCCTGGAGCACATTTACAGTGCATCACTATAGTTGAAGGACCATGATCAGTAAAGTTATTTTGAAGGTAAACCTATGAATGCATACTTGAATTCTTTGAGAAAATTCGATCTATTGGTATAGTCTTGACTCTTGACACATCAATATGATGAATGGTATGCTTTACAAGATTCACAATTCAATTTTATGACTCTCGCTCAGTGTATGGTACTCATTCACTGATATGGCTAAATCATATTATATGGATGGCAGTCATATTATTGCTTCAAGGGTCTCAGTACTACAACTATGATCACTACATGATGACAACACCTTTCTCTTAACTGTGCTCTTAAGGTTTTATCTCTTGACATATGTATTTTGCAGTGCTTATGACCAATGACAAGCTATTGTAGATCAATATTGGCATAGGCATATTGATATGGCAGTATTGAGTTTTGACAGCATTATATTGGTAGTAATATATTCGTGCATGTCAGAGAAAATCAAGATTCAACTGAAGTCGCATTGTTAATTGAGAAGAAACGGTCTCCCTAGAAACTTAAAAGACATGAAGCCATTCACTTTTGAAGAAACAGTTTAAAACAGAAGGGACATACCAAGCAGAACCCTGTGAAATTTCTTGGTTACCACAGACAGATATGTGGCATCAGCACCTCCATGTATGGCATCTCAACGTCTGTAACAGTGATAATATGTTGCAGTCCCTTCAAATCGTTCTCCGTGTTACAATTTTGTTCACAAATGAAGTTGTAAACAAGATGCATATAAATAGCACACTTGAAGTGCTCATTTCTGTAGATCAGTTAGAAGAAGAAGCCTAGCAGGCTAGCACTATTTTATTTTCAAGTCTCTAAAGGAAGAAGTGTCGGTAGGAGACCTAAGTCGATGAATCTTTACCCTGTTTTCAGATTGAAGCATCTATTCATCATGCAGTAATAAGAATGTCCGCTGACCTAATGCAGTAATAAGATCGATGGATGCATCATGAGGGTTTTTTATGTGTAGGCTTGCTATTAATATGAGGAATGGTCGTTAAGGTTTGTGCTTAACAGAACGTCATTCCTGGAGCAGTGGCATATGTGAAAGAAGACAAACAAGGTATAGAGCTTTCTTGGATAATAGGGATTGATGATTTCGCTCCACAGTATATACTTAAGCAGAAGTATCAAAAGATCTGAAGCAATGTAAGAGGCACAACATCTTCATCAAGACAGATCTCAGGCATTTCTAGTTACATCAGAACTTCAGCACTCATAAGGTTGAACTTTTGCATAAGGAAGGGATGGCATCATATTGCAGTTAGACAAACAGGCAACATTAGAAAAAGTATTGCTCTTCTTCAAAATCATCATCGTTCAAATGAATAAAGAGGCACAGTTCTCCGGTTGTCCTTCAGTCTCAGACAGTAGCTCAAAAGGATTATTGCATCTGTACATACTACAGGGAAAAATGATGAGCCATCTTATGGAGATTCTCTATCTTGTAGCAGCTACAAGAATCAAGACGTGAAAGCATCTGGAAGAATCTGATTCCAGAATCAATCCTCCTATTGAAAAGCTTCAATACTCATCAGTCCATCTATGGATGGCATTGCCCTATGTATGACATCTCAGCAAAGGCAACTCTGCATCATCTATGTTCCCTTTTGAGTCCGGCATCATGTATGATATCGTTACAAGTCCAGTAGCCGTAATGAAATGTTGATGACAGTGCTACAGTCTTATTCACAAACAAAGTTGTGAACAAGACAGATGTAAACTTTGGATAGCCTATTTTTTAAAAGATTGTCTACTATGAAGAAGCTGCCAGAATCTGACTGTTGCAACACCTTTATGATAAAGGGTGCAACTCACTAGAAGCTTTCATTCTTAAAGATCAGCTAGGAGAAAAAGTGGATGGCACTATGGAACAGTTCATTATATCGATCCTTATCAGCATGAAAAGAAAGGTACCTTGAAGAAACTGCATGACCTCTTGAGCACAATGAACAAAAGACCCTGATTCTGGCATCTTGGTTGCTTTAAGTCAATGACAAAGACTCCCACTCTTGATATAGGCTTGGACTCTATGCAAGAGTATATCCAAAACTAACCTAAAGATATATACAATAAAAACTGATGACAGACCCTAACATGTGATGAACCAAGTTCTAAGTACAACAACAAAGACCATTCTATCAACTATGACAAGACAAGTAACATGAACTTACAACATCATATAGATTTAGCAGACTTGGTGTAGCATCAAGGAATATGTAGCATCAAATGTGTAGTATCAAGAATAGGACATCCGAAATGTGGTATCAAAACTAATTGTGACATATAGAGACATAGAGATATAACCGAGACCCTGTATGTACTTACATTGTCCTACAAAAACATATGTCAGAGATGATACTCATATTTCAAATGTAAACACTAATCATACATACCTTGTTGTAAGAGACTTACCCTTGATTGTTGATGTGTGGTCCTTACTGCAGTGATCCTTGAATGCACGCTTTTTCTTGCCTTCTAGGATCTCAATATTCAATCTGTTGTATTTATGTAATTTCAGATCTCCAGGATCTAAAATTTCGTCTTGCAATAGCACTCTGAGTCCTCTTTCCAACCCCACAGGCCTGATCAAGATCGGATTCTTCATGAAAGAGTTATGCCCAATCTCCCACGATGACCTGATTATAGACTAGTTCAGTAGAGCGAACTTGTACAAAGTGCCACGTGTCATTGTTGCAACCTTCGGCCCTGAAAATGCTACACAACAAACTACGGTCCATCCTCTTTCTAGGACTATTTACGAAATTTGAATCCAATGCTCAGAGAGAAAGTTATGACGATTTTCCCAACATCCCCTGTTTGACATGGAATTCAAGAGCCTGCAAAAACCATAACTTCCTCAGATCATATCTCCGAAAATATAGCGAACCAAGATCTGAAATTCGATCACGAGGTTCATTAAGATTTCGGTTCAAATGGGTTTTACTTTTAGCTTTTGAAGCTTCACGGAAAAAAAAAAAAAAAATTATAGCAAAAATTCCATGATGACCTATTTGAAGCCACAAAATCCCTACTAAAGGAGGATATGAGGGTCATTATTTATATGAATGTCTTGAGTTGAGAGGGTCCTCAACAAGTGAACGTTGGAGGGATTTTACGAGTATTCAATGACCACAACCAATTATGAGTGCCATGCCACAACCCCATAGGGTTTTAGCCCACTAACTGGGTTTACTAACTTCAAACATGAATATCTCTCAAACCTTGAAGAATTACTTGGCATGCCATATATCAACAGAAACATCTCGACGAGTAGAATCCATCTAGAAGATCCTTGACTCAGAATAGAGTAAGTTGTCAAGTCAAAATGCCCATGAAAGATCGGGGTAGCCCCTAGTGTTGCTTGGGTTGACATCAATGACAACCATTGATCAACATAAGGTTCATACGCAAGTCGCGCACATGCAAGTTGCAAAATATCTGTAACACTGGTGCTTGCTCCTGCCTCCCTCTGAATCTCGATGGTACCTGCTCCAATTGGAGTACATTTACTCTTGTTTCCCATCTAAATCTGAAAGTCCATCTGCTCCTCCTTTTGGTTGGAGAAATATTCTCTAACTCTTGTCATATGGGTTGACACTCCACTGTCTATATCCCAAACTCCCTGTGAAGTTGAGCTAGAGAGACAAGTTATCTGAGCAAATTCGTCCTCCAACCTAGAAGACAATTTTGTAGCCTCTTGAATATCAAATCTTTCTACAGCCATACTGGAGAAATCTGAGAAATCTATTGAAGACATCCTAATTATATTTTGTGTACCTTTTCTCTTCCACCGAGTGTTGATTTGTTGTTGCAAAACTTGCTACAAATCAATTGCGCCCAGGTCTACTCAACGAAATTACTGATCTACTCACTAGAACCCTCTATCCTGCAAAACGACACCTGCAAATCTCTTCAACCGAGGCTGATCAAATTTTTCTGCTATCTGCAACTGAAAATTGAACCCTCTGCCTCTGCAATTCGCACTTCCCAGTGGTCTACACAGATCTAAGAAATTCTGCTCAAAACTCCCCCAGAAACTGCAAAATTTCTCCCTCTCACTACTGAGCCTCTAATCTGATCTTCAATGTTGCTCTGATACCATGTGAAAATTCCTTGAAACTACAGCAACTGGAAATTTATTCTTCTCACTGATTAATTATGCAGTTTATTTGTTATGGCAAATAACGAATAAATCACACTACAATTCTTCACAATAAAATTATGCTACAAAAAATAAACTAGAACTGAAAAAATAGATGCACACAAATAAAAATGACCATTGTTTTTGGACAATAGTCCCCGAAAAACCCTAAAGGGAAAACCGATGCAACAGATGAGGGTTTATTTTTATTATGTAGAAGTAAAATTTGAGTACAATATCTGGATGCCCAAACTGGATATGCTCCAGCAATCTCCTGGCAAAATAAATTGTAGAAAAAAATGTTCCCTTCTGCAAAATCACTAAGCCTCCTATTGACCCACTCGCACTGCCAAACTAGCTACTCACACTCCTAGCCTGCATAGTTCGTATGGCCTTCGAAACTACTCGATAACTGGTTGTCTAGCCTTCTCCTGCCATTGGAAAATTTCGCTCTATATTTCAAAATGACTTTCCAACCTCCTGCAGTTGATCCAACCTCTTCCTGGCAATTCCCTCTACTAATCTAGCTAACTCTCACTACCTGGACGACTTCTTTGCAGAATATTTCGGCCACCTCTCTGCTAGCTCTCCGACACTGGAAAGCACTTGGAAATTCCTCTGAAAATTCTCTCTTCTACTCCCTCTTACTTCAATTCTCCTTCTGGTTCAAACTCTTCTTCCCTGCTCGATCTTTACAATTGCATAGCTCGATCTACCAAGGAACTCACTCTGCCTGTGACTCGCAACTATACTCAAGTGTATGTTCCTCATCTCCATCGACCTGATCTTATAATCTCTCGTTGGATCACCAACAGCCACAATTAAATCGTTATCAACTGCTAAGATTATCTCAAACTTGATCTATGTGGGTTTCTAGAGCTTTCTCAAATTTTCTTAATTAATTAATGTTAATTAACCAATTTTCCTAAGTTAGACTTAGGAAAATTTTAAATGATGGTTAATTAATTTAATTAAGGTGTCTTGCAAGCTTATCTCGCGAAACTTTTTATGGGTTTTTAAGATCTCGTGCTCCTTAGTCTCTTAGACACAAATCAAGACTAAAACACCCGTACAATGCTACAAAAACTAATATTCAGGTAGTGCCAACACAAAGCATGAACTCATTACCCACTTCATTCTCTCGAAGGTTTCCTATGCCTTATCAAACCAACTAAAAGCCCCTTTCTTTGTGAGGTTCATAAGAGGTGTTGCCCATTGTGGTAACGCCTTAACAAACATTTTGTAGTATGTGCAAAGGCCCAAGAAGCTCCTCAATTCAGTCACATCCTTTGGGGTTGGCCACTCAATGATTGCCTTTTCTTGGTGCACCTAAAACCCATTCTCCACGATCACATACCCCAAATAGAGCATCTCAATCATACCAGGCTCACACTTGACTCTTTTGCATAGAACTGTTGTTCCTCCAAAATCCTCAACACTCCGTACAAATGCCTGAGGTGATCCTCCCAAGTTTTGTTGTAGATGAGAATGTCATCAAAAAGAACCAGCAAATACTTCCGCAACTATTTGTTGAACGCATGATTCACGCAACACTGAAATGTTCGGGTGCATTAGTTAGCCCAAATGGCATAACCAGAAACTCATAGTGCCCATAGTGGCACTTGAAAGCAATCTTCGGGATATCTTGCTCCCGAACTTGAATCAGATGGTATCCCGAGTGAACATCTATCTTCGAAAAACACTTTGCCCCCTTCAATTCATCCATTAGCTCGTCAATCCTTGAAATGAGAGATTGTTTTTTTATTGTACTTTTATTGAGTGTCCGATAATCAATGCACTTCCTCAAGGTCCCATCCTTCTTCTTAGCCATCACAAGCGAAGAAGCAAAGGGGCTAGAAATAGGGCGAATGTGGCCCAATCTCAACAATTCCTTGATGGCATTCCCAATTTCGTCCTTATAGACCTTGGGATGATAAGAGTTGGTTATAACAGCTTGCACCTCCTCTTCCAACTCTATCACATGCTCAAATCCCCTATCTGGAGGTCTACCTGGAGGAATATCAGTAAAAACTTTTTGATGCTTGCGGAGTAATACCTGAATGTCATCTTGAGATTGTGTTGTTCCATATGTCTTCTATCATAAATGTAGCACTCTACTGCCCACTCTATCTTTGTGCCACAACACTACCTCCATATTCTAACATGATACAATCTTGGGTGGATATCGATGCATGGCCCACAAAACTACCTTTCAGTCATCATGATCTGTAAACTCCATCTCTATATTCCTTTGATCAATAGTGTACCTCCCGATGGAGTAAAGCCACTAAACATCAAGTACCACATTGGTGTGTGGTACATCTACCACAAAGAAATCAGCCATCAATGTGTAGTTCCCCATGGATATTTTCATTTTGGGGACCCATCTAACGCTTTCCATTTGATGACCACCCGATATGACCACCGTGAATCCATCAAACTCCTTCAAAATCTCCCTCTGATCCACCAACGATGCATCAATGAAGTTGTGGGATGCCCCACTGTCAATCAACACTATCACCTTCTGCCCCAACATGACCCCTGTAACTCTGAATACATGATACCTGGGAAGTTCTGACATAGATGCAATAAAAGGGCCTTTAGCCCCAGTTTACGATGACTCCTCGTCTATTGTCAGATGTCCCTCCTCCTGTATTTGTTCCTCTCCTGACTCCTCATCCTCCTCATCACTATCACTGCCTCAGTAGAACTCAGTGTAGTGCACTTTTCCTGGCTTGTCCTTTCCTGCACATCTGTGTCTTGGCACCAAAGTTTCCTGATAGTTGAAACAAAAACTCTTCCTCAACTCCTTTTGTGTCTACTCATCCAACTTTGATTTCTTGGTGTACTCCCTTTGAAAAGGTTTAACCTCTTTACCCTCTTGAGGGAAGGATGGCTTGGGAGGAAATCTGCTATTAGGAGCAACATCCTACATATCTTTGGCTCTATTAACTGCATCCAATAAAGTGGCAGGTTGATAACACTGAAGCATAAAACCTCTGATACGCAGAATTAATATATATTGATATATATATAAATATATAATATATTATATATAATATAATTTAATAAAAAAGAGGATAATAGATGAAAATCGATTACAATGGGGTTCCTGCTTATATACCGCCAGGCCCCTTTGGGAAAGGGCATGATCTTATGATCGTGCCCTTTCGTCTAACTAAACCTAAAATTAACTAATTTTTTACATAACATTGCCTTCCTCTCGAAAGAATGCTTTGTCCTCAAAGCATACGCAACAACGGATGTTGTTGAAAAAATGCTTCATTCTCCCAAAGAGCGTCTTCTTCGGTAAGTCCTTCCGCTTGATCAGATATTCCAAGATGATCAAGCTCCCACATTTTAAAAGGTCTTGGATTAATCTTGCAATTTCCGTTTTTTGGTGATGTGGATATCGGTATGGCTTGATGTTGACGGGGTCTGATCTTGCCTTGACTTTTATTGTATGCTCAATTTCCCTATTAGGCGGCATCTTCATAGGTAGGTCTTGAATTACTTTTTCATGATTCCGAATTAGATCTTGTATCTCTGGTGACTCTTCTCTGGTCATATTTGCAGATAACATTTCTAACTGGTGACATTGTACTACATAAGGGGTGCTCCTTTTAGACTCATCTTCATCATCTGAGATGATGATACAATTTGATTCTCTGGTGCTTGGAATCCATGTAATTTGTACTTCTGACCACCCCAATTGAATTTTATAAATTGTACTTGATGGTTGGCAGCATAAGTACCTAAAGTTCGTAGCCATTGGATACCTAAGACTACATCTACTCCTAACGGTACTGTGAAGAACGGAGGCTCTAGATCTAAGTTGCACGAAACGGGGAAACGGGGAAGCGAAACGAAACGCGACCTCCCCAAATTTTGGAAACGGGGAAACGCGAATATATATAATAATAATATAATATAATATATAATAATATATATATATATATATATTAAAACATTTAAAATTATTATATATATAGTGCATCATAAAGAAGAGAATGAGAGGCACTGCTATTTTATACTTTAGAAATGTTCTAATGATTAGAAACCTAAAAAAATTAAAATTATTAGATAAATAATAAAAATAAATAATATAATAATTAAAAACAAGTGTTATTTTGTGGGAAACGGGGCCCATACGGCGTGGAAACGCGTTTCCGTCCGTGGAAACGTGTGGAAACGCGCCCGTACGGACGTAAACGCGTTTCCACGCCGTACGGTACGCGGAAACGCGTTTCCGTTTCGTTTCCGTACGGAAACGGACCCTAGACCCACGTTTCCTGCAACTTAGCTCTAGATTAAAGTCTTGAATCTGCAAATTGACCTTATGGCATTTCCCCACCTTTTCAATCTTTTTACCATTAGCTACCATCACTTTCATGTTTGGTAAGGGAAATGAAAAGATATTGAGTCTCTTTGCCACTGTTGCATCTAGAAAATTGTGTGTGCTTCCAGAGTCGATGAGAACCACTATGTTGTTCTTCTTTATGTGTCCTTTTAACTTTAAGGTCTGAGGTTGTAATATACCTGTCATGGCTGATAATGACACTTGCGGAATACTCCCGTCATCTAATTCTGGTGAGAATTCTGGGGCATCTTCTGTTTCTTCTATGTCATAATCTTCACTATTTGAATCATTGGTTGCTTCACAATTATATAGGTTCTTTGGTTCTTTTCCTTTAGCACATCTATGTTTGGGGTCCCATTTCTCACCACAACGTTTACATTTACCTTCTTTTATCCTTTGCATTTCCATATTAGATTTTTCATCTTCACGACGATGTGGTGGAACATACCTTGTATTATGAGTCCACATACTCGGGTATCCTTTTGTCTTGCATATGTTTTTTCCGCTTTTGACCAAAATATTGGTTCGAATTTCTTTTCGACTGTTTTTGCTTTTCGTCTTGCTACTTCTATTGATGTAATGTCATGCATCTCAAGTTCTACTTGTAAATGAGTTTTGAGTCCCGAGACGTATGACTGAATTAGACGAGATTCTGATAACCGAAGTACTCGTGTTACAAAGATCTCCCATTCTTGAGTGTATTCATCCACACTTCCTTTTTTTCGTAACTCGATGAGTTTTGAAAAGAACTCTTCTTCTCTTACACCTTGGAATCTTTTAAAAAATGCATCTTTAAATTTTCTCCAGCTAATGACATGTGTTGTCTTTTTCCACCACATATACCAGTTATATGCTTCTCCTTCCATTTTCATGGATGTGTGCCTGAGCTTTTCGTCATCGTCATTGATGTCATATATCTCAAAGTATTCTTCTGCTTTGTTTATCCATGCAACATTGTTTTTTTCGTTTCCATCGAATTTAGGCATCTCAACTTTTGCCCTTCGCTGGTATGTTGCTAATGGTTGAGCGAAAAAAGGGTGTTGATTGGTAAAGGTATCCCAAAGTTGCTTGTTTGTAAAGGCTGCGTTACTCGCTTCTTGGTGGGGTGTCACTGATTTTTTTGGCGATTCAACCTTTTCATGAGAGTCTGTTGACTTTGTTGAATCTGATGAGATGTGTTCTTGATTCTCTTCATTTTCTTTTAGTAGTTGTTCGGGTGTATAATTCGCCTTTCTACACAAAATTTTCAGCATTATTAAGATCTCTCTGATGTTTACTTCTGTTTGGACATGTTGATTTTCCATCTTTATTTCTATTCGATTTGTCGTGTCGTGAAGATTTTTGATTTCGTCATCTTGCTCCCCAAGCTTGATCTGGAATTCATTTAATCTTTTACTAACCTCGTTGTGGATGTTATTTATTTTATGCTCTGAATCCAACAATTTTTTTTGAAAATCTGCCATCGTCATTGTCGACATTGAGCGGGTTTGCAGAG
>APFE030276250.1:0-18208 GCA_000404065.3 Pinus taeda | reverse complement strand
GAAAATGTCTAACCTTTGCCAATGTCCTTATATTACCATCAATAATTTTACTTTTGATGCTTTCAACCCCAACAACCTTATAGGAATTTTTATTTCCCATAAGAACAATACGACCATTACTAACTTCATATGAAAAATAACAACCTCTATCTAGACACATGATGAGAAGCACCAAAATCTAAAAACCATTCTTCATAGTATTGAGTTATGTTACAAATAAAAAAAACTTCATCAATCATACCTAGACCCAATTCAACCAGATTTCCTCATTTCTAGATTCTTCCTTAGAACTTCCTCTTCCAAAAATATTTCTTGATATACTCTTATTTGTTATAGTACAAAATTTGAGATTACTCTTCTTGCTTTTTGAATTTGATTTATATGCCTCTCAATGTCTCTCATTTTTCTCTTGACAAACCTCTAGCTACCATAACTTTTGGTGTGGATGTTTCAATACTAGATTTCCTTTGCACCTCCTCATACAACAATGCTCCTACTACATAATCATAGTCAAGTGTATCAATTGTACAAGCTAATGGAAGTGACCAAATGATCCCATGATTCACGAAATGAAGATAATAATGTAACTTCCTTATCTTCGTCATTGATTTTAACATACATACTATTCAACTGACATATGTAAGTATTAAATACATTTAAATGATTTGAAATTTTTGCATCTTCTTTCATTTTTAAACTATAAAATTGACTCTTCAAGTGTCTATCAAGTAATTCACCATATAAAGGCCTTTTATTCTACTCCATAAGCCTCTTGTTGTTACTTCTCTAATAATATTAAACATGACATCATTTGTAAGACAACCTAATGGTGCAAAGAGCTAGATAACCATATTGAAAAATAAGGCAACAATAGAAAACCTTGAGTAGAATGGTTTCTAATTCACTTAGCCAATGACCTTCCTATAATTTTGCATTGGGTTCACATGAAACTAACTACCATAGACAAAATATTAAACTAAGATGCACACATTAAGAAAAGATAAAAAAATGCAAATTCAATCAACTTGGAATATTAAAATTAGTTACCCCTAAGTATGCACATATTGATTTTGGACCAAAATAATGAAGAAGAGAGTTGCACCCTTATAGAAGGAGCACTCCTCAAACACTATTTTGGATGGGAATTCATTTTTTCATATTAGTATTTCTCATATAACGAACCATGAAACCATTATTATTGAGATTTTTGTATGATATTATCATGTTTTATTAGGACATGTTAATCTCTAAGATTGTTCAAATCCTGGAAAGAATGTTACAGGGAAAAATTCCTTCTTTGTTTTTTAGAGGTGATACTCTTCTTTCTAATTTAATAGATATGAAAATGTCTAAGATAGGACCATGTTTCTTTAAAGAAAATGAATGTTTATAATGATGATTATAATATAGGACATAAAAGAATAGAATCACAAATTTCATAACACATTAGTTCCAATATAGCACATAATAAATAACAACATATCAATTAGAAATATGAAATAAAAATAACCATTTTTGTAAAAAAACTTTACATTATCACTCAATTAAAATTATAAAGGTTTTAAGGAGACACACACCTAAAATCTTTTGCTTCAATATCAAAGTCATAGATCACACTAGCTATGTGCTCTAGGTAGTTCTTTACAGAGATTTAAATATAGAAATTATGAGAAAATAATATTAATATTTGTAGATATGAAATGTTTTTACCTAAATGGACTAGTACATTCCTCCCATGGGACATAAAAGTAGATGGAAAAAATAGAAAGGCAAAGTAATATATACTTAGCATTCAACATTTGACATTAAAAAGACTCTATAATGGAAGATTGGATTATTTCTAAGTGAGAGGAATATGAGAGGGATGGAGCTTAATGAGGGGTTTTCTTTACTTGCTAAAGCCTTCTCTAAATGTTGATAATTTGGAGGAGCCATAATTGTTGTAACTTCTTTTTGTAATTCAAGAGTCATTTAGGATTAGTTCTTTTCTCTTAAGCATCTTTTAACCATTGTTTGATATACTATTGCATTAATATCTGTTATGGATCAGATCATTATATTGTTTTCCATCCATATCAATTCTTTTAGAGTAGAGAAGTTGATAAATCAGTTCATAAAACTATTTTTACCAATGGGGCCCAGTTTGGAAAATCAAGTTTTCAAACATTTCAGGATCATTTTGAGGCATTAAATGATGTCTTTTTGGGGTAAAATTTTGACAATTTAGCATTACATCCTTTTTTCTTATTCTACACACAAAGACCTTTCTAATTAGAGTCTGTATAATACAAAAGTTATGCCACTCACTAGTTGATATTTCTATTTTGGCAACCATAATTTGACAATATGCCATGTCAACCCCCATTACTCAGGGACAAGGGGCCAACGACATGATCATGATGAAAAAGACTCTAGAGAAATCCATATTTTAACTCTTCTTAAGAGTTGATGTAGTCAAACCTAACCACTAGCAGCCTATTGGGTTGTGTTATAATCAGGCCACTAGGAGGAAAATGGGGTTCATTATTTTTTATTGAATTTGTTTAATAGATGATCATAGTAGCGAAGAGGGATAGGGAGAGAGAAAACAGGGAGTGTTTGTGAACTATAATATCCAGAAGCCACAATCCTTATTTTCCTTATTCTTATACACATTTTCTATTCATAGAAAGAGAGCAAAAAGAACTCACCTTCTAGTTGGGTTTTATCGCGAAAGGGTTTCTCAAGTTATCTCTTATGTCAAATAGTGGTTTATAATTTTTTATTTAATTGTTCTCTACTTTATGAATAATAATAATTTTCACGCACACAAAATAAACTATAATTTATAGATCCATAAATCTAGCAAAAAATAAACCTCATAGTGTAGATTTCATATTTTTAAGTATAATTTATAACATCTATTGTGACGAATTGTCAAGTGGAATATCAAAAAAAAATTACAAATTGTATTGGTACTAGAGCATGTTTCTTTGGGCATATTCTAGATATTTGTAGGGGATCTAGATCGGTGAAGCCAAAAGTCATAAAACCCTATTCTTGGCTAAAAAAATTGTGAATAACCCTCATGATCCTATAGAGGAGAGGTTTTCATGGCTAAAATAACAAGTTACATATATAATTCGTAATGTTAATCTCCTCTTATCAGTGCTAAGGAATAAGCAGGGGCTATTCCAAGAATATGGGGTTTCTAATTTAGAGGATTGATGAGAGGGGAGATTTATATTTTGGGAAGAAATAGAAAATGAGGTGGATAAAGGAACCAAAAGATATCAACATTTGAGTGCCATGAACTATTCATAATCCATATTTAAAATGGAAGCGGAGGTCAATATGATCAAGTTGTACTAAGGTGAGATCAACACTTTGAAGCTAAATCGCTAGTTGAACCAATTATAACTTTATTCTAGTGTTCATCATATAGAGGAAGAATACAACATTTCATTTTTGCATCTCAAATTAGAGGGCCATGCCCTAACTTGGTGGAAAAGACACATGGAGGCCTTGATGTTTGAGATATATCCTCTAGTGACTAGGTCGTAGGACTTTAGAACCCTCAGAAAGTCACAATTTTACCCTTTGGATATGTAGAGGACCAATAGATCTGGTGGTGTTACTTTAGGAAGATGTAGGGCATAATGTATAGGAGTACACATAGAGTTCAAAAATATGGCCATAATTTTAGGTATCTACCCAAAGAACCCAGATGTACTCCTCATGTATCTGGTGTTCTATAAAGACATATGTAGAAGTAAGTGATGTTGTTTCAGCCTATATTAGTAGACAAGGCTTGTGTATAGGCACAATACCTTGAGAACACAGGCAAGATTAAAATGAAATTTGGTGGATCAAAGAAGAAGTGGAAAGGAGGAAAATATAAAAATACAGTAGCCACAAAACAGAAGTGCAAGGATCCTAGTAACCACTACAAGCATTGTAATATTGATTGTCATACAAAGAAGTGCTCAAAGTTGCATCTAGAGCTTAAATCAAAGAAAGAAAAGAAAGATAATAAGAAGAAGAATATCATGGACACTGATTCAAACAACCAAATTGAAATAAACTCGAACATGGATGAGAATATCATGTGTACATCAGTGTAGAAGGAGGTGAATATGAGTATCCTTTAACAATATGAAGAAAAAGAAATGACCAAACTATTCTACATAAATATACAAGTTAGGAAGAAAAATATTAGTTCTCTGTTTGACTTAGGATTTTTTTGAATATCATTGCAATAGAGATGTTCAACAAATTTGGAATGGAAGTTCATGATCATCCAAACCCATATCCATTGGGATGGGTAGATAAGGATGCAAGGCTAAAGGTAAAAAAAATGAAAACTTAGATTTGCTATTAGTGTCTATTTTTTGAAGAAGTAGAACTAGTTGATGTTTCCCATGATGTATGTGGAGTGTTGTCTGGAAGTACCTACATGAACCTGTACATGTTAGATTCAATATTCATGTGGATATCCAACCAATACCAACTCAGCAAGTATGAAATTTTTTTCACTATTAACACACACAAAGGCATTTTAAAAATTTTGTGGGTAAGTCCCAACCAAGCCAAGGAATTGATTAGTTCTAGCAAGAAGTTTCTTCTATTTTTATAAAGAGAGAATCAATATATAGAAGAGTCAACAAGAGAAAAGAAACCCCTATAAGGGTGTACTAAGAAACAAAAAAAGCAACTAGAAGAGTTGTTACTAGGATATAGGGATGTTTTTTAGGAGCCTAAAGGCTTACCACCTAAGAGGGAAGTAGATTACAAGATCCAACTATTGTCAAACTCCCCATTTCCAAACATTGGGTTGTATAGGAAATCTATTATAGAAGAAAATGAGGTGAATAAATAGTTACAACAACTATTATAATATGGCGTTATTCCACAAAGTACATCACCATGTGGGTAAGCCATCATCATTGTGCCAAAGAAGGATAGGACTTCGCATGTGTATAGATTATGAGGGATTGAAAAAAATCAAGCTTAAGAATAGGTAACCCCTACCTAGGATAGATGATCTTCTATATCAATCGTAGTAAGTGAAATACTTGACCAATCTAGACTTAAAGTCTGGATATCGCCATATTCAAGCCAAATAAGAAGAGACCAAAAAAGCATCCTTCAAAACCAAGAAAGGTTTGTATGGGTGGTTAGCCATGCCATTTGTTCTATGAAATTCACTAGGCACATTTATGATATAAATTAATGATTTATTACACCCTTTTATAGATTCATTTGCTATTTCATATCTCAGTGATATACTGGAATATAGTGTTGCTTGGGAGGAGCATTCCTCACATTTGACGCAAGTGTTAGAGACATTAAAGAAGCACCAACTACTAGCAAATATAGAGAAATTTTATTTTGTATAATAGTCTTTGGTGTATATGGGGTATGTGGTAGGTGGAGGAGAGTTGAAGACTAATCCTACAATGATGAAGGTCATTATGAAATGGTCGGTTCCTA
This sequence comes from Pinus taeda, assembly GCA_000404065.3. NCBI lineage: Eukaryota > Viridiplantae > Streptophyta > Pinopsida > Pinales > Pinaceae > Pinus > Pinus taeda. The sequence goes on along the minus strand of APFE030276250.1, from coordinate 12,736 downwards.
CTAATTCTTTTCAGGTTGTTATTTTTATTGGGGTGACATAGTACCTGAGGAAAATCATAGCCTCATTTTCAGTGGTAATAGCACCATCCCATACCATAAAAATAAGTAGAAAGTGTTTCCAATGGGGAAAGGGTTAACAAAGATCATTTAAGGAGTTAAAGAAAGATATCGGTCAAGAACTTGTTCTGACATTAACCAAATTGCATCAACCCTTAAAAGTGGAGACCGATGTGAGTGGGTATGTTATGGGAGTAGTCTTGATCCAAGGAGATATGCTGCACATAATTTTGTCATTGATGACAAAAAATGTCATCGATGTTAACAGGGATTTCCAATACAACAACAGTGTCATCGATGTTAAAGGGGATTCTCAATACAACAACAATGTCATTCATGAATCAAATCAAGTAATATGACAACTAGATCTCTTGTATTACCTTATCAAGTGAAGTCAAAAGAGGTATTAATCTTATTTAGATGTTTGCAAGGTTATGATGACCTAATGATCTTATGAACATCATGGTTTGGTATTTATCATTAATACCTTTCCAATGGTATATCTCACTCTGAAAAACTAATCTCGAGTGAGAATTTGTGTCCATTTGAAAAATAGCACTTGTAAAGGACTAGAATTATAGGGAAAAAAACCACCAACATTAATATGTTAAATTGTGCACAACTTTTGGGTGGATCCATGGCTCATTAATTAAATCCACAGTGGATGGTGAACAAACATGCATGAAGTTTAATGTAATTAAATATAATGCACCTTCCTCAAATAAAATGACAAATATATGCCAACATGTACACTAGTTAACCAAAAGCATCAATGCCATGGTGATCAATCCCATTATGAAATATGACACTGTTTGGTTGGATGTTTGGAAATGATGTGGCAAACCTAAATAGTCACCCATGACATAGTAGTAAGGATGACACATGGCAACATTTTGTTGGATGATTTTTTAGTGATATGGCCTGTCTACACAGTCAAACATGATGTAGCAATAACGATGATGTTGCATGTTTTGGTTCGATGAGGAGACTTTAATAGGATGATATGGTACCTCGAGGGACTTCCACGTGGCATGTCCAAATTTCAATTTGTTGTTGGAAAAACAATCAAAATTTGGTGACATGTGTCACCCCTCATGGATTTCCACATGGCATGATGATGTCATCCTGAGGTCATCATGTGAGTGACCATGTGCCCCTAAGACAAGGTCACATGGGGGTGGCAACATTGGAAAAAGATCTAAGCCATTAAGATCATGATGGAAGTAATTTTGTGATAAAACATATCCACATTGGCACAGTCACATTGAAAAACAAGTTGAGCCCTTAAGGTCGTAATGAAGGTCATATTGTGATAAATTTTGGTCACCATTAGTATGGTCACATTGAATAAAGAGCTAATCCCTTGAGTCACAATGGAGATCATAAGGTGGTCACATGGGCATGGTCATAAGAATTAATATCTCAGACTATAGGTGTATATTATGGCTCCCCATGGTTGGATTTGTTAGCCCAAGAGCATTAAACCAATAGATATATAGATTGATCGTAGATAAACAGATTGATCGTAGACTCCACAAAATCCAAAAGCGAGTTCGTCAAGAAGAAAAAATAATACATGTATGAGGTCGATAATTCATTGGTTATAATCTTAGAATGAAGGTTGAGTCTAACATATTTGTGGCTTTATAGCCCGACAACGAATGTCATTCATTGTTCTAGTTATAAGTTTTCATTTTTCTAATGATATGGCTTGCCACCAAGGCGTAACCAAGATATGGAGAATGGACATCCAAGTTGACCGTGTATTGGACAAATGGATGTAATCGTCAAGCTTGAGTTCTATAGTAGTGGTATGGTTATGTAATAATCAGTCGAGAGTTTGAGCCTTCAAAGATATTTTTCGTCGTACGGGGGGGTTGATACCCATTTTAGTTTTGGACGTTGTAATATGAATATGTATAAGAAGTCTCTACCACTTGTTAGTACTCAATATATAGGTTGAGTTGGTTATGTAGTATTTTTCATTTAGTGACAATCATGGGTTTGAGTCTAGTTAGACTCAGTCAAATTTTTTAAACTGTTATGAACATTCTACTTTTGTCAATTTATAGAACACTTAACAATTCAACAGTAAGCATTATGTATAATCATTGTTGGTAGTTGGGAAATTTGTAGAGTGCACCATCGAGAAGTCATTTTGTAGAACATTTAGTTTAATATTTGATTTTTATAGTTTTTGGGAGTTTGTTGACTCATTTCTAAGGAAAAATAGATTTTGAAAGAAACACGGTGATCAAGGTTCAATAATAAAAAGCTTTGAAGCACAAAAAATCTTGATGCCATTTGCTTTATGTTGAAAATTAGTGGTCTGTGTTTTGTGAGCTTATGAGGAGGTTGTAGTTGATGTTGTGTATATGACAAGAACAAGTTACGTGAAGAGTTAAATGTCACCAAATTGATGAGAAAGATGGAACAAAGTTTGAAAAATGTATGATATATTTTTGAAATCAATATTTGATCCATAAAATGCCATGGATATTCCACTCGATGGTTTGATACAACATAATTGATTATATTATATTAAAAATATGAAATTCCTACACTATTACAATTCTATTAAATTTCAAAATATGTATATTTTAATATAATTAGTGCATGCATGCGAATGAAAATTATGCAAAAATGGAGAATAACATAATAAAAGCTCACACACACACAAACGACACAATAAATGGTTTGGGAAACCCTTTAAGGAGAAAACCCAGCTGGAAGGTGAGGTTGCTCCACTCTCTTTCTCTGTTTAGAAATATGGATGTAGGTACAAAGAAGTAATTCATGTGTCCCATGGGCTATTGTAGTGCACAAATACTCTCTGTTTTCTCTATCTCCTATCTCTCTCATCTATTTTTTCTCAGCTATGGAACATATGGACTTGAAGGAATGGAATGCCTCTTCCTCCTAGTCGCCTGATTAAAACACATCCCAATAGCCTATTCTAAGTGGTTAAGTCTGACTACATCAAGTTTTAACCAGAGTTACAATAAAGAATCTTCTAGAATATCTTATAGCACAACCATGTGCCTAGCCCCTTTTCCATGAATAATGGGGGCTGACACAACATCCTCTAGAACCATGGTGGTGAAAATAGGAAGGCCAATTGTTGAGTGGGATAATTTTCGCATACAAACTTTGATTCACACTATTATTGCATCATTGGAAAGGTATTTGTGTGCATACTAGCACAAAAAGGTGAGATGCTAAATTGGAAAATATTTACCCCCAAAACATTTCATTTGATGCCTCAAAACACTACCGAAAGGTTTCAAACCCCATTTTGCCAAACTGGGTCCCACTAGTAAAAATGGTCCCATGAGTTGATTCGTCCACTTTTCCACTCTAAATGCATTGAGATGAATAAAACACAATATAATGATCTAATCCAGATCACACCTCCCTATTTTTGGAGGCTTTTAGTCCCCAAAAGCTTTTACTGAATGAGGTGAGGAAATTTTTCCTCCACCTTCTCCCTGGTGTACCATTTAGATTTTCCTAGAAGTTGTCCCTTCAACCCAATCTGCCAAAAGTCATGTTGCCCCTATCTTATATTTTTAGACCCCTTCTACAAAACTATATATTTTTTCAACTCTGCCTTAGCATCTGGTGCCAAATCTTCCAGCAAAGGTAGCAACTATTCCTCTTCCTCGTCTAACATGGAAGGCTCATAGAGTTTCAAACTCTCTACATTCACAATTGAGTAAATGCACATATATGGTATTAAACTGAGTTGATAAACATTATCACCCACCTCTTCTAATATCTAAAAGGGACCATACCTCGAAGCCTTGATTTTGTTACCAGACCCCTCAAGCCTCTCCTTGTTCAACTCTAGCCATGCTCTGTTGCCCACATTAAATGATTTCTCTATTTTGTGTTGATCATGCCTAGCCTGATACTTCTCCTATGATTTCTATAGTGTTTCTTGTATCTGTAGATGGATCTTCATGATCTTCTTTATAAACGTTTCTACCTTTAAAGGATCTCTTATAAGATCTTCCCTCACTCGTCCTTACTACTCATACGTAATATCGAAAGGCGAAGGTGGAAAATATCTAGAACAAGTTTCAAATGGGGACTTACCTATATAATTTTGGACTTCTCCATTGTAAGAATGTTGTACATATACCAATTTTTCATCCCAAGTCTTTGGATTCTTCTGGTTTTATCTCCTCAGAAGCTACACCAAAGTGTTTTTGACTAGTTGTATCTACCCATTTCTCTGTGGATGGAATGCTATAGATCTGTTCAACTTTGTGTCCATATTCTCCCACAATGTAGTCCAGAATGTACTGACAAATATTGTACCCCTGTCTGAAATGATGCTCCTTGGTATCCAAAAGTGCACCCAAAATTTTCCAAAGAATAATTTTTTTTCTTTTTACCCACTGCTAGTCTTTTTATAGGACATTAGAACACACCTTACTGAGCTTGTCAACTACCACAAATATGTAGTCATGTACCTTCTTTTTTATTGGTAAAACTCCCATAAAGACAATGGAAAAGCTTTCCCAAGGGTGAAAAGGTACAAGTAAGGGGTGATATATACCTTGTTTCTTATTGCTAGGCTTGCTGGTGCAAAAAAGCATGCATCCTCTTATGAAACTAGCTACTTGCTCTTGCACATTGGGCCAATACACATACCTCTGCAAGTTAGTTATGGTCTTCCCTACACCATAGTGCCCTTCAACCTTAGAGGTGTGAGCCTCTCTAATCAGCTGCAATCGCTCACCTTTAGGAACACATAACATATCTAACATGTATAGTAACCCATACTAGACATGGTAGTCAATGATGTTGTCACCATCTTGCACATGACTCTGACTTTGAAAATTTTGATACACCTCCTTGAAGTCCTTCTCTAAATATGCCTGACTATATGTATCATGGGTGAATGGCTCCATGTGTATAAGAGTCCCCAAAGGTTTGATCTTTGATTTTAGTGGCTTTGAAAGCATGTCAACCAAATTGTTTGTGTTTCTAATCTTATACTTGATCACCAAATGAAACTGTTGTAAAAACCCCATCCACTTGTAATACTTGGTCTATTGTAGCTCACTTCGGGATTGTAAGTACTATAACAATTGGTGGTCTGTGTGGATTACTATATCCTTTCCAATCAGATAGTTCTTCCACTTCTTCACATCTTGCACCATGGCATAAATCTCCTTGTCGTAGGTAGGGTAGTCAATAACTGCCTCATGAAATACTTCATAATGGTAGCACAGAGGCCTTCCTCCCTATATCATGACAACGCCCAGAACATACCCACTTGCATATGTCTCCACTTAAAAGGGTTGTTAAAAGTTTGGTAATGCAAGAACTAGCGTTTGAATGATGTTCTTCTTTAGCTCCTTTAAATGCTTATGCTAACCTTTTCCCCACTGGAAACTCTTGCCACTTGTTGTTGTGGCATGGACGATGTTTCTACTACTGAAAATGAGGCTATGAATTTCCTCAGGTGCCTTGTTTTCCCATTGAAACTCATGACCTCAGAAACATTGTTAGGAACTGATCATTTCATGATGGACTCAAGCTTGGAAGCATATCTTTAGTTATCCTCCACTGATCACATACCCCATATGCACCAAATACCGTTGCACAAACTCACACATATTGAGATTTTCTAGCAACGGGTGCTTCTTGAATATTTCCATCACCTACGTCAAACATGAAATTTGTTCTTCCCATGTAGCACTATATACCAATATATCATCCAAGTAGACAATAACAAATGATTCTATAGAAGGGCGTAGTATTTCATTCATTAATGTCATAAAAATAGATGGTGCAGTACATAGGCCAAATGACATTACTGACCACTCATACAAAGCTTGCCCGGTTTTGAAGGTGGTTTTCAAGGTCTCTTCTTCTTTACCTAGAAAATGGTGATATACAAAGTTCAATTCCATCTTGGTGAAGTATTTTTCTTGCTACAATTGATCCAGTAGATCATTTATCCTGGGCAAGGGATATTTTTTCTTTCCCATCCTTCTTTGTCATAATAATGATGGGTGACCCACATGGTGATGTACTCAGTTAAATTACACCCTGTTCCAATAGGTATTATGGTTATTTCTTCACCTCACTTGCTCCTATAACAGATTGCTTGTACAACCAAATATTTTGCAATGGGTAGTCTGACAATAGTTGGATCTCATGTTCCACTTCTCTCTTACGTGGTAACCCTTAAAGCTCTTGGAGCACATCCATGTATTCTTGTAGAAATTCATCCCATTTTTTTTCTTAGTACACCCCTATAGGGATACCTTACATATTATTGACCCCTCTATAGACTGAATTTCTCTTAAAAACAATAAAACATACTTCCTGCCAGAACTGATCAATTTCTTAGCTTGGTTGGAACTTATCAGTGAAATTTTTGACTTTCTTTTATGTGTGTTGATGATGAAATATTTTCCATCATTGAGAGTTGGTAATAGTTGCCTCCCCTCATGAATATTGCATCTTGCATGTACATGTATGGACTCCCAAACATGATTCCACACACATCAAGGGGAACCACATCTAGATCTACTTCATTAATAAAATCAACACTGATAGAAAATCTATTTTTTCATTGTTTTTTTACCTTCAACTCTACATCCTTATTTACCCATATTATGGGATATAGATTTAGATGATCACGAAATTCCAACCCCAACTTCTTAACTAGATCCGTTACAATGAGATTTGTCTGTGATCCTAAGTCAAACACAACATCAAATCAATGTCTTCTTAACCTGTGCCTTTATATGGAAGAGTTTGGTCATTTCTTTCTCTTCTTGTTGTTGAAGGCTACTCAAATTCACATCCTTCCACACTGACATAGGAAGATCTTCTCATCCACATCCTATTTTCTTTCAACTTGTTTGCTCAAATCAGTGGCCACGATATTCTTCTTCTTATTATCTTTCATCTTTTTCTTCGAGTTTATCTCTAGATACAACTTCCATCACTTCTCCTCTCTATGGCCACAATAGTCTAGTCGTTTCAGTGATTTCTAGGATATTTTCACTCGTGTGCTATGGATTTTGTATTTTTATCTTTTCCCCCTTTTTTCTTCTTATTTGCCTCCTTATAAGCATCATGATTCTCCTTCTACTTTGATCCTCTTGATTGTGCTCTCTTTAGGCTTATTCTCTCTAGTGCATGTACACAAGCCTCGTACACTAATTTGGGCTTGAAAAACATCACTTAATCATGTAGATGGTGGTGCAAACCCCTGAAACACTTTAGGAGTACATCCGGATCTTTGGGGAGATACCCAAAATTATAGCCATATTTCTAAACTCTGTGGTGTAATCTTGCATGCTTTGGTCGAGCTTTTTCCTAAATTATTTCCATGGGATCCACTACTCCTCTACATACCCAATGGAATAAAAATGTGGCTTAATGATGGTTGTAAAGTCCTCCCACTTAGCCACTAGAGTTTCTCCCTCCAACCTTAGGGTTTTTGTATGACTCTCCCACCAAGTCAATACATGACCCTCTAATTTCAGTCATGTGAACGAGATATTTTGTCCCTCCTTAATTTGAAGAATGCTAAAATAAACTTCCATATTATCCAAATAGTTTTTCAACTTCAAAGCCTCAATCTCTTCGTGGTACAACATAATATTGAATTTTTCTTGCATTTTAAACAAGCATTTTGATTGCTTCATGACACTCGAACTAGGTTGATCTTTTATGGGTTCTTTCTTTAGGTGGTTCTCTATTTCTTCCCGATCTCTCAATCCCCCTTTAAATTTTTCCTCTACATTTGAATCCACTTCTCCAAATATCCCAATCTTATAGTTGAGGTCCCCCATGAGGAGGTTTACATTGTTATTTAAGTCCGTGACTTGTTTTTCTAGCTGCAAAAACCTCACCTCTGCAGGATCACGGGTTTCATCTATAGATTCATCAACCATGATTAGGGTTTTACACTTTTTGACCAAATCGACCTAGATCCCCTGTAAATCTTCACAAAATACCCAAAGAAGCATGCTCTAATACCAATATGATTTGTAAACTACCGTGGATATTCCACTAGACAATTCATCACAATATATCTTATTATATTATATTAAAATTCTAAAATTTCTACAATATTACAGTTCTATTAAATTTAAAATCTGTAGATTTTGTTGTAATTAGTGCATTCCTGTGAATGGAAGTTATGCATAAATAGAGAACGACATAATAAAAGCTCACACACACATATAAGACACAAAAAATACTCTAGGAAACCCTTTCAGGAGAAAACCCAACTGGAAGGTGAGGTCACTCTACTCTCTTTCTCTATTTGGAAATATGGTTGTAGGCATATGGCCCATGGGATGCTTGATCTAGGTTCTCTCAGCTACCGGTATTAACCAAGATATTTGACTCTATGATGTTAATAGAATTGCATGTGAAAGAGTATGAAAAACCACATGTGTGTAATTTAAAGATGATGAAACATAAAAGGAAAACATCAAATCAAGCAACACACAACTTGATAATGGGGTTCACCCAATGCGGGTTAAGTCTTCGAGCCTCGTATCAAGAGTGGGGAGGCCGCTTCATTAGATGTTGCAAGATGATGATGACTACATGATGTATTCTTTGTCAATAGAAGGAAGAACTCCCTTAACTAGAGTGGCATATCTCTCCACAAGAAGTTCTTCACAAAGGAACAATCTCTTGCATAAAGTGGCATACAATGATCCTCTCACAAAATGGCATGCATGGATCTAATAATCAAATCATAATCTCAACAAAATCTAATGAACACATGGAAAAAATGCACCTTATACCTCCAAATCTAGGGACATCCTAAAAATTGGCTACTCAGATGAAGAAATGGCATGCATAATCGTGTCCCATGTGAAAAACTGTGAAATTTGAGTATAAACATGATCCTTTTCCATCACGATCAAATTTGGGCTCCCTGGGAATCATTTACATTCCTCAGAAGATTCTCTTTTGGATACGAGCAAAAATTCCGCTGCTGAGATAAAGAAATGGACTGCACCATCAAACTCCTGGTGAAAACCCCATTCAAATGAATATAAACTCAGAATAATTATGACACTTTCAAAATGAGTTGTCTTTAGTGAGAATTTTTGGAAGTTTTTCTAGTGGGTTTTTCTAGTCTAATTTTTCTAAAGGCTAGCATGCATTTATTGAAATCATAATCTTGATGGGCAATCCCTGCACAATCGAAGTTCCCTAGGGGGTTTTCAGGGCATTGAATCCATATACGTAGTTAAAAAAACCAGTTTAAATAACACAACTCAAGATTTCACCTCAAATTTTTCCACCAGATTCCGGCAAGGAAAAGTCCAAAAAATCTCACTAAAATCAACTCCCTTTAAAAATTATGCCACTAGAGCTATATTTATTAATTTGAAATAATTGCATTAATGTAATTAATTCATTTACAATTAATCACAATTTTTTTGTTTCATATATGGAATTAATAAATTTACATTTAAACACGATCGTTTTTGGTATGTGTATATTTTTTAATGTAATTAACTAATTTACATTTAAACACACTGTTTTTTTAAAGTATATTTCATTAATATTATTAATTACGTCGTAAGGCGTTCCCCTCTGAAATCAGCATCCCTCTTATGTTACGTGTACATTTGTGGGCCCTTGATTTAGGTGTTAGACGATTAAAATAGTTTGAACCATTCAATTGATTCGACTGGTATTAAGTTATTTATAAATTTAATTACAAATTATAAGAATCACACTCAGCATATCGATCACCCCCTTTCTCGACAGTACTTCCAGGTGATTGGTCGAGTGGAGTGGCATTGATCATCTCCGCTACTTTGCATTCAGTCACTGCATCTATGTCTCGGGTGTGGTGGAGGATGGGCAGGCTTAAAGTCAAATTCCGAGGCGTGGTGGAGGACAGCCAGATGACCCCAGCGCCATTATGGATTGTGAAGACTCCTTCGGCACTTTATGGGCATATGACCCTAGCTCCATTATGAAATGTGAATATTCCTTCGACACCTCATTTAGATCCCCCACCGCTAGTCACGATGTATTTGTGGGATGCGGAAACACAGGATACACCAGGACAACCCTTTTATCTAGTCAAAAGAATACCTAATGTGTATTTTCACAATTTAATTTGGCTCCCAAAATATGAGTTGTTGGGAAGCGGGCTAGAGCGTAAGGACAAGCAATGTACGCCCCTGATTCTTGTCACGCTATTGTAAATGGAGTTGGCTGATACTGCTTATGCACGATACATTGTTTCTCAAGTAGTTGTTGTTGTGGGAAGGGGGATTCAGATCCATTTCTTCTATGTTTTCTTCTCTGTTTTATTTCAGGCATAAGAATCCATGAAGGATTATATAGGTTCATTAAATCCACATATTATTGCATTCGATTATGTCTTCGATTTGAAAAACAAAGGGAAAAAGGTCTGTAAAGGATGGGAAAAGGTTTTGTAAAGGATTTGTTTCAATGATGACAAGAAATAGTTGTTGCAGAGGTTGAATGTGACCTTGCTTTGAAAGAATTAGTTTTAAAGGTAAACACCCTAAATTCATTACTGTTATTATGCCATATGGTGGCAATATGCCCTTTTTCAGTGTAGTATCAATAACGAATTTGCAGTTTGTAATATTACCAGGGACATCATGCTTACATGTAGTGTTTCATAATTTTCTCCAACGTTATTTCTAGGCGAGACTACAATAGATCAGCTAGGAGAGATTTTCAAGGTAAAAAGGATTTCTATCGTGGGTTAATGTTAGAGTCGTACATGACAAAAAATTGGATATTACTGAGTCTTATACAATGTTTTTGTGTATTTATGGCTATAGATTGTTGGAACTCCAACTCGTGAGGAAGTCAAATGTATGAATCCTAATTATAATGAGTTTGGGTTTCCACAGATTACATTTTAAACTTTCATGGCCGAGTGCAGAGGGTTGTTGTCTTTCCTTACCCTCCCTTATAGGAATCTGGAGGGTTTTACTTTATAATTGAATTTCTCAAATACTTTCAGAAATCACACGATTATTTCAAATAAAACTCGAGACGATTTTTTCCCTTTTACTATTATGCCATTCTACACCTAAAACATTAGATCTAATCAGAAACTACAGTTCATGTTAACATAAACGTTTTTTGTTATTATGGTTTTCGTGTGTGTATATGTGTGTCTGTCTGTGTCATGTTTCTGCACAAAATTTTAAAAGACTAGAGAAAATTTTATGCTTCTTCAAAATGGAGCAAAAGCAAATTTAATTTGCATGAATTTTCTTTCCAATCTTCCTATTGGGAAGTGACTTGTTGCTTGGAATTTAGCATTCTAGGTTTAGTCCCCTTGAAAAAGTGAATGGATTTTTGCAAATGGGGTTTCTGAGTACATTTTTGTGATCAAGTTGCCAAATTCTCATTAAAAAATGATTTTATTTAACCTCGAGTCAGCAAATTCTCATTCAAAAAATCTTTTATTTAACCTCAAGTCTTTGGGTTAACTAATATGTTTACACAACGAACGCAGTAAGATTGACATGTAGTTTTGAAACGATTTTGTCTTTCCACTGTACATACAATAAACAGAGAGATTGATTTTGATATGTTTTGACTTTGATTTTAGGTAGTTACTATCACACATGGGGCTTGGAAGAGGTTTGGAGTGGCACTTAAAAAGGTTTGGATGTCTGCAATGAGCCCTTGCAAGTCAAAAACAAATTCAATAAATTAAAAAATATATATATTCTGACCTAGTGAAACTTCGACATTGTATGTAACTCGGAACTTAAGGATACAATTAACGTGGACTTAGAATGTAAAAATGGTGTATATTTTTAGGTCCAACCCTCTCAAAGAAATTGGTGTTGCCAATTCATAGTGGACACTGATTTGATTCATAGCATAGATTAATCCTCCATCTTTTTTCACAGTTTTAATGGTTTCTATGTATCATATAAACAAAGAAATAAAGATATCTAAAGTCCTTTTGTGTACCAAGTAGTGAGTGAGTTAACAATAACATCAATTTCCTTTATTTTTCCTATCAACAGAGGTAAAATTTTGTAATACCAAATCTCCAAGTTGTTGGCAACAATGGAAAACATTAGAATTCCCAATGCATAATTAATAATGGTGAAGTTAAAGATCTTTCATTTCTGTTGGTACAGTAGAGAGGGTTCAAATAACAAAGATGAGTTATTAGCATTATGTTATGAACATAAATTACATAAAAATAGATAATAAATAGATAATAAATAATAATCATAATAATATAAATATAATAATAAATAATAAGTAAATTAACTCATGGTTAGTTAGTTAATAAAGAAAAGGCATGTATTAGAGACATGCCTATTCGTGAAAGGGTGCTTACCTAACTATATATATAAGACCCTCTTTCTCAATTGTAATCATCCTACGTCAATTATTTTATACAATATACAATTACAATCACTGTCCCATGATGGATGTCTTTGTCTACGAAGTATTTTAAATATTTTTTTTGCATATACGACTTTTGGTTGTTACATTGGTATCATAGTTGTTCAATCCTCTGGTAGCTCAACCGCTACACAGAGCCATGTTCTCCGATCCAGGTCTTTCACCATCAAATTCATCAACATTGTTGTCGTTGAAGCATTTCGCTATCAAACATTTGTCTATTCAATAATAATAATAATAAATATAT
>APFE030276233.1:0-45343 GCA_000404065.3 Pinus taeda | reverse complement strand
ATAAATGTGCCAAAATACTTTTTTGCCTCTTTAATGCCTTAGCCATTGCCTTTGCCAATTTCCTTAGCCATAAACAACCAAATGAACACACACTAGGATGTCTTGCCCACCATTCAACTTGGAATACATGTCCCATCATCTGTGGTATTTATATATTTTTACATGGAATTTTCACCATGGTTGTTACAATAGTTATCACCGTCCTAACTAATGTGGCTTTCTTCTTTCCCTGTAAGACTCTTGGTTCCTTATTGTCATTAACACACTCAATGGATTTTTCATAACAATATACCTTGGTCCTATGAATATACAACCAATCCATGCCCAATAACATAATGTATTTGATCCCAATGGTAATACATTTAGATGTGTTGTGGTAGGCATACCATTCAAATCAAATGCACAAGCTCTTACCCAATGATGAAATCACTTCTTTGTACCTGTATCCAGCTACACTAACCAAGATTCTGAATACAAGTCCTTACTCAAATCACACTTATACACCAAGTCAGGACTAACATAGCTATAATTAGATCCAGGGTCAATCAAAATAAAAATAACTTGATCATAAATCTTACCATCCATCTCACTGATAGATGCCTGATGGTATGCCTTTTTGTTATCCAATGCTACATAAATATGAGGAATGCTCTGACCAACATCCCCAACAATCCGTGCCTCCTGTGCACTATATATATGAAGCCTACCACCTTGATTATGTGGACAATACCTCTTACGGTGCTCTTTACCACATGACCAACACTCCAGCCGACCAGTACCATCACCTCTATGCTGTTTCTATGACCCATGCCCATCTAGCTGCATTGGACCTCTTTTGTGGTGCCACATTTTCTTTCTCATTTTCATTCTGAGGTATTATTTGTTTCGGCTACCATTTACCTTTACCTTTGTCTTTCCCTTTCCATCCTTACAGAGATCCATTATTATGCTTTGACTGTTCATAGAAACGCTTCAACTTCCCAATAGCTTCCTCAAGTGACTGACGCTCATCACACTCAATACGATCTCTAAATTCCAATGGAAATCCACTGATAAATCATTTAACTTTAGCCTTATCATCTTTAAGATATGGTACATACCTCTATAGCTCTAGAAACTTAGTCGTGTACTCTTCATCTGACATTCATCCCATCTATAGCTCATAGAATTATTTGGCCTTACTGTCGCAGTACCTTTCTAACAAGTATTTCTTCCTAAAAGGATTCTTGAACTCATGCCAACTCAATTCATATATTCTAGTTTCTCTAAGCCGATTCACATCTTCCCACCAAATGTTTGCTTTACCTTTCAAGTTGGAGATTGCTACTGTGGCCTTCAAGTTAACTATGTAATTATGCAACTCAAAGAATTTGTTCATCCCAAGTATCCAAGCCTTTGCATCTTCTGGCTTCTTAACATCTCCATCAAAAGTAGGTGGCTTTTATTTCTTAAACTCATATGGAAAGTATCCCCTATCACTCCTCCTATAAGGATGATAATGATGACGAACATGGTGCCTATCAGAACCAGAACTAGAATAGTATATGTATCCATCACCTATGTTATTAGGGGTATTCAACAACCTGCCATCTCTAACAATGTCATCTATATTTGAAATGTGAACACCATGAGACATATACCATATGCCCCATTAGTTTTTTCCTCATGTCTATGGCTGATCCGAAGTGGCCCTTGTCACTACAATTTTGACAAACTTTGAATAAGTATTGCATTAACCTTTGCTTGTTTCTCTTGTGCTTGTACAATTTTGTCGTTGCTTGTCTTAGAACTCCTTATTTCTTCCTTCAAGCTTCTCAATATATCTGCCAAATCAGAAGAGTACCCAACATGACGCTTCTCATCTAACTCATAAGCAGAGTCATTGTAGTCTACCATCTTGCTAGCCATTTGATCTCTTTCATGCAATGCATATTATGGAAGCTAAACCAAATCACAATAAAACCGACATAGCTTAACATAATTCAGGGAGGATGTGTCATCTTCAAGATCATCAAATCAACGTGATACATGTATAACATAATCATAAAAACATATAAACATATAGTACATAAGCACATAACCATATAACCATCAGTCTAGCTAGAGTCCAATCATCAATGCATGACTCAATCGACAATGCATACCATGACCTCATGCATGAAAACAACCATTACACCATTGTACACTTGACCATATGAAAATATTAACATGCATAAGCAATCTGTAATCAACTACACACACACATGAACACATATAATCAAGCATAAATGAACAATACGTGAAACCAAGCTTACAAGAATGATACATTAAACCAAGCATACAAGAATATAACCATAAGAACAGATAATGATACATGTAATGACAGATAAGAACATGTAACCAGTCATACACATAAGCACATAACCATATAATCATCAGTCTAGCTAGAGTCCAATCATCAATGCATGACCCGATCGACAATGCATACCATGACCTCATGCATGAAAACAACCATTACACCATTGTACACTTGACCATAGGAAAATATTAACATGCATAAGCAATCTGTAATCAACTACACACACACATGAACACATATAATCAAGCATAAATGAACAATACGTGAAACCAAGCTTACAAGAATGATACATGCAACCAAGCATACAAGAATATAACCATAAGAATAGATAATGATACATGTAATGACAGATAAGAACATGTAACCAGTCATACACTCATGACGATGCTTCCCACAACAACAACCTCAGCTTCCACATGGAAACATGACTACAATGATGATCAACACCATGCAATGCAACAAGAACATGGAATACAATCATACGAGACACACATACAACCGACATGCATGCATGACCAACGCACACAACCCATCTAGTCCGACAGGTGAACCATGCTCTGATACCACTCTATAACACCCTCCTCCCACATATACCCAAGTAACTGACCAACCGAGGTAAACATACGACGAGAGGCTACTATGATCATATTCAACCTCCTATGTGACCTTAAGGAAATGGAATCAAAAGAAACACAACATACAAACCTTCCACATCAGCTATGAAACCCTTGAGAACCATCCCAACACTTCAGACAGCTAGCCCCTGAGTCCCAATGAACTTTTTGATCACTTGACCTCTGGATGCTCTCATGATATAGGCCTGCCAGCATCCAGGAGGCTCTAGATGCTCTCAAGATATAGGCATGCCAATGTGAAGGGACTATTTTTTCCAGTGTTTTGCTAGTGTCCCCGATTTTTGATCCACTTTTTCAAGTCAAGAGCCCAGGTCACTGCCCAGAATCGAATGACATCTCCAAAACAATAAAATAAGAGGGAAACAATGACGCAAAAGAAAATAGTTGAACAAGCCCTTAGCCGGATCCTTACTAGCCATGACAACCATTTTGTCAAACATATCACAAATATGTAATCTATAGGTGTAAATCACAAATTTAAGCGTAGGTATCTCATAGTTATCTGAGAATTGCTAAGAACCATTGTTCCCTCGTATCATTTTTTGCATTATCATATATTAGGTCATAGATACATTGTCCATTCATTTACAGGTAAAAACATGATGAAATCCATACATATCCACTATCATAAAACACATACATAGCCAACATAACAGCAACATAAATACCAATTAAATCACAACCATATGATCCACATATAAATTGGTAAAATACTCGTAAAAATACAAGGAAAAATAACCTCTCATTAAAAATTTAAAATCAAAACTCGGGATGGGACTACCACATTCCACTTAACTATAGAATGGCTTATCCAAATCTCTCTTTAGCCATTTTCCCCCATGCCATATTCCAAGCATGAATATGAGACTCAAACCAAAGAACCAACCAGGGAATCTCGAGGTTAAACCACCTCACCCTCAACAATAGAAACCAGGCTTTACCATAATCCATCCTAGATCACTAGGCCAACACGATAAACATGTCTTAACATGATTTACCATGATCTCCACCTGATCACTAGGCCAAACCAGCATCGATGCCACCAGATTTCTCCACCTACACCATGAGGAATTTTCGTGTCTCCTAGTCCCTCAAGATTTACCACAATCCAAACCCAGATCACTAGGCCGTAAACTAAGGCTCGCTCTCCAGGCTTTACCACATATCCCAAACCCAAGATTAATAGGCCTAACAGAGAGAAAACCACCTCTTGTTTTTACTGTATATCCTTCCATTCACCAGCAATGATTCCTAGGCCCACCAAAGCAACACAATCCTGGTTTTACCGCAACCCATAGTCTGGTTCAAGGGTCACTAGGCCAGACTTTCTTTATCGTGATCCATAGTTTGGTTCCGGGACCACTAGGCTATGTGCTCTATCATTCAAACATCCACCTCACTTAGCTTCAAATCCATCCAACAATCCAGCTCAACCAAAACATGAGAATCCCATCACACCATGACTATTCGGAAATGGAAAGGCTAGGTTGAAAACACTATTACACTTGGAGAAACCCATGTCATAATAGAAAAAAACCACATGCAATACCATGCATGCCAAATATAGAAAGGAAAATACACATGCAAATTGATACCTACAAAGAATATTGTTGTAGTTGTTTGATCCTGCATTTCCCTGCTTAATCTTTTCTTCCTCTTGCCTTCTTTTCCTTTCTTGATCCAATGCCAAAATTCTCCAAGAAAACTCTAGGTGTCCAAGAGTGAGAGAGACAGAGAGAATAATGAGAGAGATGCAAAACTGAACTGGAAAAGGTTACCAACTAATCCTCAGAAGCCTTTTGATGAATGAGGCCTCTATTGTCTTCATTTTCCATATTTTCCTTCAATTTCCTCCTCACATGCAACATGTGACCTTTCACATTCATTTTCTCCTAGTTTCCTTTATTCTCATAAATAAATGTGCCAAAAATGTCATTTCACCTTTCCAAAGCCTTAGCCATTGCCTTTTCCAATTTCCTTAGCCATAATAAACCGATGAACACCCACACTAGGATGTCGTGCACAACATTCAACTTGGAATATGTGTCCCATCAACGTGGTTATTGATTTTGCCTTTCTTAACTTTTATTACATGCAATTTTCACTAGGGCTATTACATGACCAATACCATGGCTTATCAATATCACATGCCCAAAAACCCATAACTCACTCCATATAACACTTGTTCATTGAACACTTTTTTTAATTAATCAGTTTAATTAAAAGGATAAAAAGAGCATAACTACTTTGAAAATAAATCACAAGCATTGATTTGTGTATGCTCCTATGAATATTTTAAAATATTCATGGAGGTTAAAATTCTACCATCCACCTAATAATTATTTATAATTAAACTAAAAATTTGGGAGCCTTAGTCCAAGACACTAAAAAATTATTAATAATTTTAAATAAAGTTATAATTTAATTATGTTTTTTTTTTTCATTTTTTTTAAAACAATGTGGAATGTATTGTTTAGTAAGTATTTTGATGTTTTGATGACTATGGGAGTTTACCAACCATTTAATAAATATGGATGCCCTAGTCATGATTGATAATTAAATTAAAATTATGAAAGTCCTATTAACAATTTTATAATGGTTTGTGTTTTGATTTCTTAAAAAAATGGAATGGCTTATTATATTTTAATCAAAACATGTTGAAAATTAATTTTACTATTCAATTTCAAGGTTTTATTTTTAGTTAAATTTTGGCCTTTACTTTATAAACAACCAATATCTTTAAAAATTAATTTTATAGATTTATTATTCAATTTTCATTCATATTAATTAAGGATAATTATTATACATTTATTTTTAAGAAAACACTAATTTAATTGAAATATTTAATTTTTGAGTAAATTGATGTACAATATTCTTTTGTTTGTGAGTTAAGGATCTTTTCAAGACATGAGTTTATGATCACACAATTTAAGGAGGTATGGTGATATTTTCATATTAATATAATTTTATAACTCCAAAAATATCAATCTGTATGAGTAGGATATAGTCAAAAGACAAATTTAATTACTTTTTCTATACAAAATTTCTTTAAACAAAATAGGGGTGTGTTCACTTTTTAACTCAATTTGTAAGTCTTTAGGTGATCTAAAATTAAAAATCGTTCGTCCTCTAACACTTTGCATCCTAAATTTGGGTCTTCAAACGTTAACTTAGTTTGCAACTTTTCCAACTATGAATAGTTATGTTTTCTATGGACTTAAAGATGAAAGAAAATCATATGCAATCCAACATGGTAAAAATGAACAACCATCTGATAACGAAGTTCACCCCTCCCGGGCTACTTCTTTGAGCCCTGCTCCAATTGGTAGGTTGTTTTATTGATCTCAGCAACAAAAAGAGTACATCGCAAATCTTTGACTCATAGAGTAAACCTCCATCTAGAGTGACACTTGTTTATATTACAAATAAGTGTTCTCCTTCAGAGAACTCCCACTCACATGTTGACTCCCTTTAGCAAATAAATGATATCAAAAAAATAAGAAAGGACTCTCACAATAAATGTGGCAATAGGTCCTTGTACTCATTCTGATATAAAAAAGCATAAAACAACGACTTCATAATGAAGTGTTGAAATTGTCTTTTTCTCACCAACATACTGAGAATAGACTGAAAATGGATACTCTAATGAATAAACAACTACTACAGATGCTTCTGGAAGGCTGGAAAACCCCTTCTAGGCTCTTTCCATGCCTGGAAATGTCTCCACATTTCCTGAAAATAATATTTGTCTCCAACACAAAAGGTCTTGGCTCTACAAAATTTCCAAGATACAATACTCAAATCAGAAAACATCCATTTTGTTCAAATCACCCAAAAACCCCTGTGTAGGCTCTCCTTGGGCTCAAATAGACTGAAAAATTACCAAGTTTGGCCTCCTTGAAAATTTCTCTACTATTTGTCTTGCAAAATGAGAAAAGCGGCTAACTAGGTGATGAAATCTACCTTTTCGAAGACTGTAGAGCGACAATTTTGTCTAGGACCAGCGAAATTCATGTGGCAGTTATGTCTCCTTATCTGCCTTAAACTATGTACTTCACATCTTCAACCCTCAATATTTTCCCTTCCCTACTGGAATTGTGCAATGCACAGAATCCCAACCTCCCTCGGCACCCAAAATTGTGAATATGCTTCTCCCAGTGTCTTTTCCCTCGGCTGAACCCCACGGCCTCTAGAAACTATGCAGTTTTATCCTTCAATCCTCCCTGAGTTGTGCATTGTGCAGTCTCAGTTGCCCAGTCCCCCTTGCCTCCTGAAACTATGCAATTTTTCCTACTAGGTCCCCATCCCCACAACCTCCACTACCCTGGGTATGACAATTTTTACATTCCCTCTGTTGGGTGAGCAAGGAAAGTGTGGGTTGAAGATATCTCACATTTGCAACTCCACGGTTTCAATATTATTGTAAACATCCTGATAGCTCCATTGTCAAGTCATGGAAGAGAATATAGAAAAGATGGAGAGGTTAATAAAGAAACTAATAAACTGGAGCTAGAAAATGAAAACCTTCGACGACAAAATTTCTAGGCTACTAACCGAGGTTTCAATCCCTAATACAAAATGCCTCCCCTATAGATATTGCAAAGGGATAATAAAGAACAACAATACCACATCCATCCTCCATTATATATAAAATATGATCTGGAGGAGCAGATACAAGGTGCCAATGAAGTTCATGGGGGCCTGTATTCCTTTTTCTCTAATGAATAACAAGAAGTCATAGCGTATGAAGAAGAGGAGTATGATATTGATGCAATGCTAAATGATGATAAGATTGATGATTGCTGCAAGAAGTTCATTGATTTCATGTTGGCTCAGCTGCTCAAGAAATGTGATCTTCGGTCATATAGAAAGAGATCAAAGTGACAAGACCAAAATGAAGGCATTTCCACCCAAGGGCCTCCTAAGCCAGCTGACAAGGGGAAGGAGTCCTCAGATCCAAGCTGCTTTGAGACCAAATTCCTCAAAGAAGGGAAATCACCTTCCTCCTCTAGGCCCATTTGTGAAAAAGAAAAAGTTCCAAGTAGTGTATGTGGCATCCCTAACCGAGAAGATACTAGTCAGCAACAAATGTTGTTTCTAGGGTATGCATCAAGTTTTTTGTTTGAATATTTTTCATGGTGCATGCTTGTTTTGGTTTTTAAATTTCAGCAACATGGAGGCATTAAGTCTAGCACCCAAATTCTAACCTAGTACCCTTCGAAGGTTGACCTCACTTGGGTGAATTGAGCCCTAAGCATAAGGAGGAGTGGTATATAAATAATCTCACTAGCTGAGCATTTGATTTCTAGTTGTTAGAGTATATATTTATGCATTTCAGTATTATGAGGAAAATACTCCCTGCAAATAAAGTTCCATGGAGATTTTCTAGTTGTATAGGTTCATTATATTTTTTACTCCATGCCTAATGGTAAAGGCTACCAGTCTACAGGTTCTCAACACCTTTCCAACAAGGCACTGTCCCCAATTGGAGCCAATGTTGTCACCTACTGCAAAATGTGTTTTCAGATGTCAAAAGAGTGCAAAAGAGAAGAGAAGTTTGTAGTCATCTTCCAAACAAGAAAGGACTAAATCATACCCTCTCCATTGGAAAGTACTTCGAACAAGATTTCCAACGATATGTCGAAGTCCAAAAAGGGACTCCTAGATCAAAAGATATGGTCTTTTGAAGTTTCAAGGATTCAAGCATTAGGAAAGAAGGAATATCAAAGGTTCAATATCGGAAATCTCATATCAGATGTCCAACGACATCAGAGATCGATGATCGCAAATTAGAGCACCATGGTGTATCGATGCATCTCATATCTGAGGTCTGATATATCAGATATAGCATATCAATGATCGATGCATCAGAGCAGCATGGCATACAAGTACATCACATATCGGAGGTCCGATATATCGAAGATAGCATATCGGAGATCACACATCAGAGCATCGGCACATCAGAAGGTCAATGATTGGAGGACTGGAACTTCTAAACATGTGACAACCGTTTAAAAGTTGCAATATCGCACAAGTTTTGATTGCATTAAAAACCATTGAGGATTGCCGAAAAGTATTAACAAAGGTTTTCATCGCAAAACCAAAGGTGGGGCATGCCCTTTTTCTCTCTCCTCTCGCCAAACATGTAGAAACATATAATTGGTTTTGATAAATCTACAATGGCATCTGATGTGGTGGTATGACAAACATTGTTGTGCAGGTAAATCCTCTCTGTGGACAGAGATGATCCCTCTAGCCCAATGAGTGGTTAGCAACTAACGAGACAATCTACAAGAAACGTTCCTAGATTACAATTTGAAATAAGAGAAAAGGAAGGAGACCTACCTCACTCTGATGCTATAATGTACTCCTTTGTTGAAAATATTGATCACTTGATCCTCAGGCTCACTCCTTGCTACTCACAACATTTGAATACCTACACAAGAGACCAAAAACACAACAAAGCATAAAAGTGCAACAAACATAATCAAGTGAAATCCACTTAACAAATCAAGGAGCATTAAGATAAATGAAGCATTAAGTGAACCAGTAGTTGTATATATTAATAAACAAAAGAGGAAGCATACAACCCAGGCCTTGATGTTAGTAGCCCTCCTTGAGTGAATGTCCAAGTCAAAACTCAAGCACTCCAAGCACTCCTCCAAGCAAAAGTGAATAGAATGTAGGCACTATCTTAGCAGAATCGTGAAAATGATCAGAGACCAATCATTTGGGAATGGAGGGGAATGAATATATACGCAGGGAGAGGGAGTTAGGATCTCACCAAAGATAGGGGAAGTTCCTCATCTCAAGGAGGATGCTCATAGGGATAAGATCAAAGGGTAATATTGAGAGAATTCGACCACATCCACAATGAACATCATCCAACTCGTCTCTTTGGAAGCTCTAGATCATGAAAACTTTATTTTTAGGGATCAACGTGAGTATCCAGGAAAAATTTGTGCTTGTAGCGTAAGGCTCGTATGGTGCAACCTACTAATGCCATCAACATGAGAGGGTAGTTTCATAATTGCGTTGACCCAGAAATTAGGGTTTGGAGCTCATTTTTCTTAGGAAAATCTCAAGGAAACTTTTCATTAGTTCTTTAGGGAGGATTTGGATTGCATATCAGGATGGGTACACTTCATAGTTGTTAAATTTTGGGAACTCCGGGGTTGTAGGTTTTAACCCCGTATAGGAAAAACCTGCATACGAATTTTAAAACACATAAATAAACAATGCGAGAGCATAACACATAAAACACATATACACTGATATTTCCCCTAGATCCAAAAACGAGACTACTAGCTTGATTTTTCATTTTGTTCCTTTCAATGCTACAATACATATTTATACATGCCAAAGCATCCAATACCATGGACCAAAAACCATTGGATCCAAAACCATGTGTGAAAACCATTCACAAAACCATAGGTAGGTTCACCCAACCTAATATAGGGTCCAAAAAAATAAAATTCCCTAGGGCGCTACCCCAGACCCCATAGAGGGGAGCTACCCACCCCCCCCTCTAACCCCCCAGTTAACTAGGGAAGTTAGTCATGGAAATAATATAACACAACCCAACATTATCCCACGTGTTATTTTCTTTCCACAGGAGAGCTTAGTCATTTATCCAGCCCTACAACTCCCATTGTTTCTCTACACCAAGAGAACTTCTTAGAGCTCACAGATTTTGTTAATGCATTTGCAGTATTCTTCAAAGTGTCTACCTTTACCAGCAACACCTTTTTTCCTTCTGTCATATCCCTCAAAAATTGATAATGAACATCAATGTGCTTTGTCTTTGAATGATAAGCAAGGTTCTTTGCCAAAAAAATTGCACTTTGGCTGTCACAGTCTATCCTTATAGCTCCCTGTACTAACCCCATACTTGAACACAATCTCTGCAACCAAACTGTTTCCTTCCTTGCATGAGTGGTTTCCATGTATTCTGCCTCTGTAGTTGATAGTTCCATTACACATTATTTCTTACTCATCCAACTGACTGCACCTCCAAATAGGTTAAACACATACCCACTTGTAGATCTTCTCTGATCCATACCTCCAGCCCAGTCTGCATCAACAAAGCCATGAATATCCAACAATCTATCCAATCATGGTATTTCTTGGTGACACAAACCATAATCACTACTGCCACACAAATACCTGAAAACCCGCTTCATTGTTGTCTAGTGCTCCTTCCTTGGTTTTGACATAAACCTGCTCAATACTCCCACTGCTTGTGCAATGTCGGTCTAGTACAGACCATTGCATACATCAATCTATCGACTGCACTTGCATATGGAACATGAGACATGTCCTCTTCCTCTTCTTGTGTCTTGGGACATTGTTCAACAAATAACTTCACACCTACATGAATAGGAACCTTCACTAGTTTACTATCCTGCATATTAAACCTCTGCAGTATTGTCTTGACATACTTCCTATGGTTTAACCAGAGCTTCCTCTTTGCCTGATCTCTTTTAATTTCCATGCCCAAAATATAGTTTGTAGCACCAAGATCTTTCATGTCAAATTTGGAGTACAATTGGGTCTTCAAATCTTGGATAGTTTCTTTGTCATTTCCAACGAGCAACATATCATCCACATTCAAGACCAGAAAAATAACACAATCACCAATTAATTTAAAATACACACAATGATTTGCTTTGCTTCTGGTGAAGCCAAGTCCCAGTATAAGTGTATCAAATTTCTGATAGCATATCCTTGGTGACTCTTTTAACCCATACAAAGACTTTTTTAACTTGCATATCAGTTTTTCTTAACCTTCACCACAAAGCCTTCAATTTGCTTCATGTAGATCTCCTCTTCCACATCCTCGTGAATAAATGTTTTCTTCACATCCATCTGTTATACCTCAAAATCAAAAGCAGTAGCAATAGATAAAAGTAATCTAATAGAAGCTACCTTAGCAACAAGAGAAAATATATCACCAAAATCAATTTCTAGCACCTGGGAATAACCTTTTTCTATCAACCAAGCTTTATATTTCTCCACCTTTCCTTATGCATTTGTCTTCTTCTTGAACGCCCATTTGATGCCAATGGGTTTCCTTCCATCTGGCAACTCCACAAGATCCCAAGCCTCGTTTTTGTGCAAAGATGCCATTTCATCAACCATGGCCTCTTTCCAGATTTTGTCATCCTCTAAATCCACTACTTCCTTCACAGTTCTGGGATCATCATCAGTAATAGATAAAGCAAAATTTGGACAGAAAGTAGATGGACTATACCTTTCTGGCTGCCTTTTTTCTCGAACTAATCTTCTCACAACCGCAGTTAGTGGCTCTTCATCTTCTAGTTCCTCTTCTGTTGTAGAGTCTGATTCTTCCTCCTTTAGCTCAAACTCTATCTTCTCAGGTTCCTTTGATGGGACTTCATATTTAAAAACATCTTTCACCTCTCCGAACACCACATCTTGGCTGTACACAACCTTCCTTATTATTGGGTTCCGAAGATTATAACCCTTTAACCATCCTTATACCCAGTAAAGATGCACTTTTCATATTTACTATCCAACTTTGTTCTTTTATCCTTTGGAACATGTATGTATGCATCACATCCAAATACCCTTAGATGTGAAAGAGAGGGTTTCTTACCAGTCCATACCTCTTGTGGAGTCTTATCCTCCAATGCTAATGAAGGTGATATATTGACCAGGTAACATGCTATCTCCACTACCTCTGCCCAGAATTCCTGTCCTATCCCGACACCAATGAGCATGCTTCTTTCCCTTTCCATCAAAGTCTTGTTCATTATTTCTACAACTCAATTTTTCTCAGGTGTGTATGGATTAGTCTTATGTCGTGCTATACCACACTTACATAATTCTTCAAATTCCTTATTGCAAAACTCTCCACCGTTATTTGTCCTCAGCACCTTTATCTTCTTCTTTGTCTGGTTTTCTACCAGAGCCTTAAATTCTTTAAACCTATCAAAGACTTCAGATTTCTTAAGGAAATATATCCATGTATTCCTTGAGAATTCATCTATAAATTATACATAGTACACAAACTTACCCAGTGATGGAACCTTCATAGGTCCAAACACATCACTGTGCACAAACTCTAATATATGTTTTTCCCTCTTACCACCAATGCGGAAACTCACTCGATTCTGTTTCCCATATACACAATTTTCATAGAAATCAAAATCTAGAGAGCTATTACTCATACCTTCTACCATACCTTTACCATGAAATATTCTAGGGCCCTTCTCTCCAATATGTCCAAGCCTTTTATACCATAGTGTTGAACCTTAGAATTACCCTCTCCTTGACATTTTTTCTCACCTTTTCCCTTCACTTTCTCATAAGATTATAGACCCAATCAATGATAAATTCTAGGTTTTGTCTTAAGGAAAGCATTAAAATGATCGTCATATTATATTTTCATGTTCTTTCTATTTGAATATATTTTTGCAAATTAGCTATAGAACACAGCCTATTCTGCTGCTAACTGTGGATTTCGTAGCTACTCTCATGGTTTGGCAGGTTCTAGGTGTCAAATGAAGAATTGGAACACATGGACATTTCTAGAATCATCTCCACATGGATTCTATCTTATTCACTCGATCCACATCGATGGAAAAGAAAGCCTAAGGTCATGGTCAAAGGTGGAGTCAAAGTACGTTATCCGAAAGCAGTAGGACTCTTGATTTTCTCTTTCATAGCTAATCAAGAGTCTAACATTTTTGTTGCAAATCTAATTCGAATTAGCCCGCCTATAGCTAATCAAAAATTTAAATAGTCCTATTGTAATTCGAATTAGCCACCCGTAGCAAGTTTATCTCATAAACAGTCATGATAAATTTAATTCAAATTAGCCACCTGTAGAAAGTTTATCTCATAAACAATTATGTTATTTTCCTTTAAATATCGGTTGAATGGAACTGAGGAGAAGTTAGAGGGAATTACATGTTAAGTTCATGCTTTTTTCTAATACTCTGTATTCAAAATTCGTTTTTCTCATGATATAGATTTCATGTTGCCAATGATCGTTTAAAGTGCATCCTCAACTAGCTAGCATTCCAGCCATGTCAATTATAGAGGTCCCTTGCACTGAAGGAGGTTTTTCATTTGTTGTTTTTAGTTCAATTTCCATTACTCTATTTTCAGCAAATCTGTTTTCTAAATTAAGATGATATTTCATTTCAGTTTTAATCAATAGCGTAATGATTAATCACAACTATGAAGCATTGTTCTTCTAAGATATTTCGTGGATAAAAACGACTTTATTTCCAAACTGAATTAAGATTGAAGTAATAAGAATACACAATTTCTTAGTTTTCTTACTATTTTGTCATTCGTTTTCTTAGAACAAAATTGTCAATTAACTGTGTTAATGGATGTTTTCAAAGTCCATTTCAAGATGATGATGATCCTAAACTAAATGGTTAAACGTCTAATTCATATAGTGATTGAATTTACTCAGTTCATTGTTATTTTCCTAAGAACTTAGGAACTAAGGTATAAATGATTTCATGCACAACACTTCAAGAGGGTAATGCTTCACATTTGAATGTTGGAGAAAGTCAAAAATACATTAGTTGTTTATAGTTAGTTTTACATGCTTTTACCTTTTTTCTTTTAGATCCTCACTTACTTGCATCATTGATATTCCTAATAATCATTTCAAGGAGACTGATTTAATCATATTCCAAAATTGAATGGTTGAATGTTTAATGAATGCAATTACTAAGTTACCTTCTACATCAATTTCATTCTTGGTTTTAAGAATTAGATCCATGGATTAGGACTAATGATAAGATAAGATAGATGCTCTTTTTTTTTTTATTAGGTTCTAACTAGCCAACAAGTCTTGGTCCATTTTTAGGAAATTAGATTAACTTAGGAACATTTCCTTTCCTTTAAAATTCATTAGATTCACTTAAATTTTCTCATAGTTTCAAGTTGTACATTCTTAGACATCGAAGAATAGAAACCCCCTGAAAACAACATAAAATACAAAACAACAAAGTAAGAAAAAGGTTAACTAAGTACATACAGTGCACCACACTTCATCAACTTACAAACCTCAGTTGATAATTTATGCAAGCAATTTAGGACAATAAATTGACTAAACACATAGCATGGTCTTCTCTCCATAGACCACTATATTTTCTTCTCCACTTCCAGGAACCACAGAACTATTGCACCCATCAACAACAGTGCTACCTTGTAGTTTGTATAGAGTTCCAATCCGAACTCCCCGCATCAATACCAGTGCTCCCAAAACCATATTGCAGATATCCTTCTCGAACACTGTTTTTACACCTGCATCATCAAGCTTGCTTACAAAAATTAGGTTTCTAGCCAATGCAAGAATATGCAGAACACCCGGAAGTGTTCTAACCCTTCCACCTTGCAACTTCAACTTTACTTTTCCATAACCAACGATTCTAGCCTTCCTATCATCCCCTAAGAAGACATCACCACCATCGTATTTCTCATACTCTCAGAACCATTCTCTATTTGAAGTGAAAGGATGCACCTGAGTCAATCAACCATGCCTCACGATATACATGTGTACTTGAAGAAGCCAAGTACACATCCCCACCTTCATCTGAGGTGGAGCATCATCAGATCCCTTTCCTTTGTCAGGAGCTTTAGATTTACAGTCCGTTTTGTAGTGCCTTTCCTCTCCACATTCCAAAATACCACCTTTACAAGTTTTCCTGGAGATTTAGATCTCCCTTTAGATTTAAATCTCTCACTCGATGACTTATTTTTGTTTCTATTCTGGGACCGTCCTTGTATAGACAAGGCATCACCATTCTATCTCTCCATATTTTTTTGTCTCATCTCCTCCATCAACAAGGATGAGACTATTTCATCAAACTGAAAGGTAGTTACATTGCTACCTATTACAATAACCAGACTATCCCATGAATATGGTAGGGAACACAACAAACTAATGCACTTATCTTCATATGAAATTTTAATATCAACAGATAATAACTGACTTACCACAATATTAAATATTTTCAGATGCTCTGTCACCGAGTCTCCATCTTTCATCCTTATGTTATACAAATTTTTTCGTAGGAACAGTTTATTCACCAGAGACTTTGATTGGTACAAAGTCCCTAACTTGTCCCACAAAGCCTTCGCATTAGATTCCCCTGATACATTCAGTAATATTGAATCCGAGACACACAATCATATTGTGCTCTTTGCCTTCTGATCCAACTTCTTCCATTCTTCATCGGACACTCCCATTGGTTTAGTACCCAGATCTACCGCGATCCACTGATATTTATCCACCAATAGATCCTCCATCTTGAGTTTCCACAACTCAAAACTCTGACCATTAAATTTCTCGATCTCTATCTTTGCACTACTTGCCATCTTATTTCACCACTAGAATCGATCCCTTAGATCTCCCACTGAACATGGTATACCACAGGCCCGAGCGAAACCCCTCAGCAACAAAGGCATCCCCTTGAAGCCAAAACAACTCTGATATCAAATGTAGGTTTTAACCCCCTACAGAAATTACTTGCATACGAATTCTAAAACACAGAAAATAAACAATGTGAGAGCATAACACATAAAACACATAAAACACATATACATAGAGATTTTCCCCTGGATCCCAAAACCATGACTACCAACTTGGCTTTTCATTATGTTCCTTTCATTGCTACAAAACATATTTATACATGCCAAAGCATCCAATACCATGGACTGAAAACAATCACGTCCAAAATTATGTGCGAAAACCATGCACAAAACCATAGGTAGGTCTGCCCAACCTAATATAAGGTCCAAAAAAAAAAATCCTCGGGATGCTACCCTAGACCCTGTAAAAGGGGGCTACCTACCCCCTTCAAACCCCTATGACCCCCCCCACTATGCAATCGACTCAACGAAGGGGGGGCTCCACCCCCCCTCTAACCCCCAAATTAACTAGGAGAGGTAGTCATGGAAAGAATATAACACAACCTAATAGGGCTATGACACAGAGAAGCATAGGAGGTGTGACAAAATACTATGTCACAGATGCCCCCTAAATCATGAAGGCAGAACAAGGAGTGATGGCTGAGATGCTTTACAGGCTATTGCAAGGACTAGAACAAACACTATCAGGATACCTGCAAATCAAGGACACATATACATATACATATCTGATACCTCTGTCATATATAAAAAAACATGATCCACAGTATGGATGCAACCATCCGAATAGAAAGGACCATGTGAAAAAATCCACAATATGGGAGCAACCATCTGAATGAAAAGGATCATCTGGAAGTCTAAGATCCATAGTATGGATGCAACCACCAGATATAGAAGGATCATCATCATCATAGATATAAGGTCCCATGGTATGGTCACAACCATCCGTATAAAGGAAACATGTATACAATCATGAATAATACATAAATCCATGCAACCTGAGTTATATCAGACAAAACTCAGGGTCTTGCACTCCATCCTAACCTGATCAAAGTACAAATTCTAACATGTGAATGAATGTGTCAAAGTTGAACATGCTAGAAAACCACCTGATTACCGGACAATGATGTGAACCGTTAACACGCACGAGAGAAACCAACAATAATGAAAATGGCTCTCAAGGTATGACAATACAATCTGTGAATGTGAAAATGAAGTTGAAGCCGAACACTCATAGAATCATTCGATCAAAGGCCAATGATGAAAACCTGCCGTCGAATGTGAATAACTTTCCATTAAGGCATGCAAGCTCTAAGGTTCTGAAAAGGATTTTCTATGTCAACTTCCTAGATAATGAGCTGAAGTTGACAGGAAATAACCCATTGAAGGAGGGCCTTAATGATTCCCTCACCATCAACACAAAACAAGGAATAAAGTGGAATAAATGAATATTATCTAGGATGTGGCAAAAGGTCAGACAATGAATAGGTAGTAAACTTTAGATAAGACTTCTCTTGAACATATCGGTGACACGACTCTAGCTGACGAGGTGGAATAGTCAGATGAGATGAAAAATTGATCACCCAAACCTGGAGGGATAGGTGACTGAGCAAGGATATCCCAAACCCAACACAAGAAACAGATGAGAGTCATGTTAAACAACGACATGCTGCCTATACAAGAGATGTTTCACTTTCACTTTTTCCTCACTATTTCTAACGAGTACCCCAATTATTTTTAATCAAAAGCTTGAAGGGGATATCATATGCTTGTTGTATAAGTTCATTCTTCGAATGAATCCATCCTATTAAGTTTTACGAGTCCTAGGAGGGAGAAACTCAGTCTTGTCATGGTGACAAGTCGTTCGTCATTTATTTTTTTACGAGTTTGATGGAAGAGTAACTCAATGTCTTTTTCATATTTAGAGAGTTTGAAAAAGAGACAAAAAATAAAACTCCATCACGTCCCTTTTCGTAATTTGTCTCTCGAACCCGAAAAGGTAGAAAACAATATTCAGGACAACCTCTTGACTATGTTGAGAAAGGTGTTCCTTTTTTGTAAATAGTCAATCCTAGCCCGAAAAAGGGGTAAATGTATACTAGGATGACGTCAATTCATTTAATTTAAAGGTTTGAAAAGACAAGTACTGAGTGATCTTTTCATCTTTCGAAAGTCAGAAAAGAGCTTAAAGATGATTCCAAAGGGGGGTTCTTTTTTCATTTATTTTTAACGAGTCCAAGAAAGAGATAAAATGAAACTCATTGAATCAGTCAAGAATGATCATTGTTACCACCAAAAGATCCTATAACTGCATAAAGACAACCACACATCACCGATATTGAGAAAAATAATAAAATATTGGTAAAAATGTATTTGAAAACTTATAAATAGACAAAAAGTAAAAACAAATACCATTTGACTTTGAGTGATTTGGAGAGTGCATTTTACCCTATTTTCTCTTATTCTTCAGGCAAGCGGTGTGGCAGATCCGAGACACCATTTGGTGAGCTGTTAGTTGCAGGTAAGAGCTCTTCCCTTTCTCTTGTTTTTCATACCATGTTTGTACCATTTCACAAAATTTTTTACTGTTTAAGAGGAGGTTTTTCATTTTTATTATTAGGGGTGATCAACATGAGTCTGATCATTGAATCCATGCTAATCACCCCATAGACCAAAGGATCATCATGTTTCCAGCGAAAAATAAAATGAGAAATACTTTGTCTTAATCGGTTTTTCAAAATTTTAATGCATTGAAAGGCTTCTAAATATTGTTTATGGATTATTTGCATGAGATTTCAATGAATATGGTCATTGAATGGAAAGAGAGAGGTCACAAGGTGGAAGACCACAAATATGCTCAAATTGAAGCATGTGTTGATGCTTTGAGGGACTGTGGGTTGCTTATGTTTTTTCAGACCCTGAGACTCAAAACTCATAATGAGTTCCTAAAATATCTCATAGGATTATGGGATATCGGTCGTGAGATCTTCATTATTGGAGATCAAGAACTAGAACTAGAGGTATTTGACATATACTTCATCACCGGGCTACCCAGGAGAGGTGAAAGGGTCCAAGTATTTGGAGATCATACTGGAGGAGAGGGCACTAATACACTAATCAGAAGGCATTTCCCGAATGTAGAGATAACCATGAGTGGAAAGGTTAAGATAGAAACCATCGACAGCCTACCCTTGAGGACTAATATACATACCATGCTCCCTATAGCTGGGGCTCAAGTGTTGCATGAGGAAATGAAATCTCAGTTCTAATATGTAGTGGACTGTCTCACACCAACTATATTAAAAGAAAGTTGACCAATTGCAAAATAGTTTTTTTGAAGAAGTTTGGGTTTGGATCGATATTAGTCACATTCTTCTTGGAGCGTGTGCCTCTGTTTCATTACCAGTGGATAAAGGTGGACGATCTAGCTCCAAGAGATCTGAGGTTACTCAGATGAAGTGAGGTTATGCCTCAAGGTGGAGGAGGTCAACAGATGCATTTCCCTTCGACGTTCTTTGGTTGGTTACACAAACAACTGATCATGGTAGATGACTATGCCTATGCGGACATACACTTCAGAGGAGACCTAGATCTTCCTCTACCACCTAGTGCACAATGGACCGATGCAGGTAAAAACTTGTTTTTTGGAAATTTTCAAGTTTTATGATTTTTTTTTGAAGTGTATTTGAGATTTTACTTATAATAAACTTGCATATGCAGGACTAGAAAGACCTCCCAAAATGTCATCGATAACTCACTGAGTAGCATGCCAAATAGAGGAAGAAGCTCTATATGAGGAAAGAGTAGACCCTATAGTGGAGATGGAGTGAAACCTGGAAATCGTTACTCGAGGAATTCCAGAGTATGCTCCTATAGATGATGTGTCATTGTGGTACCAGAGGCACACAGTGGGAGTATCCGCGAGACTTAGTTAGTTGCTAGGTTGATTCATTAGAGTTGTTGCATGCTATTTTGAGTATCATGTGGGCGAATAGCCTATTCCTAGTCATATTATCTGCACTGTTGTAGGCTTTTAAATCCATGCGTCTCAAAACACTATATTTTGAGATGTTGACATAACAAACTTTGACAGACTCGATATATGTATATATATATATCTATATATTATATATAATATATAATTATATATATATATATATTATATATATATATATAATATATATATATTTATATATATATATATATTATATATATATATATATATATATATATATATATATATATTAATATATATATATATATATAGATAGATAGATACATATACATATATATGCATGTTTCTCTTGTTTACTTATATGTTTATATATCATGATGATGTGTTCAGTTTTTAACAAGTGATGAAAATGTCTATCTAAAACACAATTTTCCAATTCATCTATTAATGTATTCAAATGCCGTGAAATGTGTTGGTATTTAATGTAATTAAAGTTTATTTCCAGTAATCGAACATGTAGGTACATGCGCAAAATTTGTGGATTTTTTACTAAATAATGACCATTTAATTGTAGCACAATGAGTTGTGAATCTAACTTAACAACCACATTTTTGATTCCGATAGCAACTACTTATGATCACAGTTCAATAATTGCATTGTACTCGAAAATATTATTAGTTGTTTGTCCCAGGAAAATACCTTGTAAATTGATCAACTCGTCATTAGGGTCGAAGAGTGCCCAAGCTGCAGAAGGAAAGTTCTATTTTCTATGACAAGCACCATTAGCAAAACCAACATAATGGTTTGATGACATCTGTGAATCAAGTGAAACACAAGATAAGAAGAGGAAACATGTCTGCAAAGAAAACAATCACACCAAAAAATAAAAATGCACACTAATTAATTCACAGACCAATGTACAAAAGTAATTATATAGAAATCATGCATAATACGTTTTCAGATAAAGCCCATTGCAGGGTTGTGCTAAAGCATTGCCTTCATAGTCAACGAACTGATATGCTCCTTTTTGTAAAACATGTTTAAAAATGTATGGCCCCTACCACATAGGTTCAAAGTTACCAGCTCCCAGCTTATCCTTGGCTTGGTCATTCAACAAAACCAAGTCACCTTCACCAAAAACTCGTGGAGAAACAATTTGATCATAATGAGATTTAAATCATTTTTTTTGTGCTTCGAAAACCATCATAGCAATACACAAGTTTCATCAAGCCTCTCGAGATAAAGTAAACATTCCTCTTTAGGTGAGGTATTGAGGATTAGTTCAATAGCTAGTTTTAATGAAGGAATCTCACACTCAATAGGAAGTGTCACCTCTAAACCATATACCAAATGGGATGAAGTGAAACTACTGGTTGTCTTAGCCGAGGTTTGGTAAGCCCAAAGAGCCGAAAAAAAATGAGATGTTAGTCATTTTTATGCTTTCGAATGTTACATTGAAGCATAATAACTAAGACTTCATTTACCACTTAATCTTGGACATTTGCCTATGGGTAATAAGGAGTTGAGTTGTCGTGACAAAAACCCAACTGAGCAGTAAGCTCTACCATCATGTACTAACGAAAATGGGATCCATGATTAGTGACAATGGCTTGAGGGACACCAAAACATGCTATGACATGGTTAGAGAGGAAATGAGCAGCAGTTGTACCTTCAACAATAAATGTGGGCATCACCTTAGCCCATTTAGTAGAATAGTCGATGACAACGATGATATAGCCATGCCTCCTGATCGAGCGAGGTTACAGGTGATGGATTCAATTCC
The DNA here is from genome assembly GCA_000404065.3 of Pinus taeda. NCBI lineage: Eukaryota > Viridiplantae > Streptophyta > Pinopsida > Pinales > Pinaceae > Pinus > Pinus taeda. The sequence continues at coordinate 23,213 of APFE030276233.1, read as the reverse complement.
CCATTTAGCGAATGGGCCTATGGTAACAATTGTTTGTAAGAGTGCTGGTGGGGTGCACTGTTTATGATTATAAATTCGACATTCATGGAACTTTTGAACTACCAAAATGCAATCTTTGAATATAGAAGGCTAGGAATAACCAGTGCGAAGGATTTTCTGAGCAGTGGAATACTCTGACATGTGACCACCAAATGCTCTAGAGAGGTAGTCATTTAGGACTCATCCAACCTCTTTAAATGTTAAACATCTGCGAAGAATAAAATCAACATTGACTCAGTACAATGTATCACCAATGATCCGATAAGGTTGAGACCAATGCCAGATGTGCCAACGGTTAGATCAAGACAACTCAGATCAGAAAGTCTAGTTCTGAGGATAAATAATAATACCTTTGTTCCATGGGTCAAGAGTACTGATGAGAAACAAGTTTTCATCAGGAATCTTCTCAGTAAAATCAGTGGAGGTGTTTGCAGAACGAAGGGCATAGATCAATTCGACAAAAACTAATGATTTCTTTGATTTGGTGGAAATAAACTCCAAATCAAACTCTTGCAAGATAACGATCCATTTAGAGTATTTTTCCCCAAGCAACTAACGGGTCATAATATAAGTCATGGGGTTAAAGTTAGAAATCATTGTGGTCTTCCGTAGAAGAATATAATGGCGAAATTGTTAAACAACATGGATTGTTGCCAAGGTGAGCTGCTCGACATAAGCATATTGAGTTTCTATGTCAATAAGATTTTGACTCAAATAATAAACCATGTGTTCAGTTCCATTGTCATTGTCCTAGACTAGTACCATGGGGATGGTACTATCGATCGTGACCAAGTACAAGAAATAATCACAGTGGTAATCGAGGGGATGCAAAAAAGGAGCACTAATGAGTGTTTGCTTTAGAGCATCGAAATATTGTTGAGTGATTTCATCCCAAATGAACGAGATCCCCTTATTAAGTAAGTGAGTAAATCCCTTGGAAAGCCTAGCATAATTAGGGACAAAACAATGAAGAAATTTGGCCTTCCCTTGAAAACTCTACAATTGGTGAAGGGATGAAGGAGGGGGTAGATTTACAATAGCCTCTACTTTGAAAGGATCTATTCAAATGACTTCTTTAGAGACAAAAAAACCCAAGAGACGACTAGATTCGATGCAAAAGACACAATTATGCGGATTGATATGAATATTATAGTGTCGACAACATAGAAATATTGCTCAAAGGTGGTTCAAATGGTCACGATGCTTAGTAGAATGAGTTGGTAAGCCGTCCAAATAAGGTTAAACTATGTGTTTAATATCATGAAAGGCAAATGAAATCACTCTCTGGAAGGTAGCACTAGCATTTTTTAGACCGAAAGGGAGATTTTTATAAGAAAAAGTCCCCCATGGACAGATGAAAGCAATTTTGTGTTGATCAACGGGTAATATGTTAATCTGTTTATAACCAAAAAAACAATCCATAAAAGAAAATACCTCACTCCCAACACACTCATCAATGATCTAATCAATAAAGGGAGTGGAATAATTGTGTTTAAGGCATGCATGGATGATATCATGGTAATCAACACAAACTCGAATTTTTCCTTACTTTTTAGTCATAGGTACAATATTGGAAACCCAATCTGTTAATGGGATGGGGTAAATAAAACAATCCATTAGAAGTTTTTCAACTTCTCCCTTAATAGTAGCGGCCTTTATGGGATGCATGAGATGGAGCCGTTGACAAATGGGCTTCACATTAGAATAAGGGGGTATTTCATGCACCACTATAGCTGGATCGATACTAGGAATTTCCTCATATGACCAGGTGAAGACATCATGGAACTCTTTAAAAAGGTTAGTGTAAACCCTAATATTTTTCGGAGAACAGGAAACCTAGAAGTGGATGTTCTCAACAATCCTAGGTTTAATGGAAATTTCGATTGGCATGGTAGCGGTAATATTTCCCATATTACCTTTGGATAAAACTTCGTGCACCAAAACAAGTGTGTGAAGTGGATGCGTCGGGTTATGAGAAATAAAAGACTTAAGACACGAAGAAATATCAATAAGATTTAGAAGAAATGAGGAACGATAATGAGCATCATTCCAGGGAGTTTCGTCAAGAGACATGACCTCAACAATACTCTTGGTGGGAAATATCTCATTCAAGGGATCCAAAGAATCCCAAGAACCAAGCCAAGGAGATTGTGAATACGTGTCCAGGTGCATATTGAGAGTAGTTTGACTTTCAGAAGTAGTCGCTGAAGCCAAAATAACTTCTTGATAAGCTTGTTCTAAAGGACTTTGTGGCATAACATCACTGAAAGAATCAACCTAATCTGAAGTAGGGATGATCCATGGATCACTTGAGGTTGAGCCCATGTTGACTGAGGTGACCTGCAGAGGTGGGAGAGAAAAATTTCTCATTAAATCAGAAGCTTTGAAAATACATTCCCACACGCTTTCATAGGGAGTATTGGTATTTCCCACATATGGGACATTTCCATTTGAAGAACTGGAAGAGAAAAATGGCAATTGATCGATAGTGATGATTTTCCCTTCATGAGGAAAACGAAGCACACATAACAAAGAGGAAACCACACAAAACATGTCATGAGTCCAACTTCATCTAAGTAGAAGGTTGTAATTCATATTTTCATCTACGACTTCTACTTCTAATTCGAGAATTTTCCCTTCCATGGTGATGGGAAAACTTGTGAGAATACCATAAGGATGGGATCCTCTGCCATCAAAGGTTTCTGAGGTGTTCAGAGACTGATTGAGAGGTGGAGAGCCGATTTGTTTTCAACACGAAACAAACATGATGCAGGTGGAAGCACCCTCATCAATGACAGTCCAATAAATCGTCTTCCCTTTTAGACTGACTTGGATTAAAAACACAATTTGATGGGGAAGATAAGGAACATGGTTTTCCATATCAAAAGTGATCAAATTCGAATATGTAGGATCGATTCCTCCTATAGCAGATAATAATGATTTTTTTTTGCATTGGACATGTTTGGATAACTTCTAAGGCAGACATCGCTGATGGCGTTTGAGCCAAATCTTCAACAATACTGTAATGTTAAGTAGCTCTAGTGTTCAGATTATAAGATGACTTCCGAAGTACACCTTTAGGAGGCAGGTGGATGATGGATTCATTTTTAGGTCTCTCAATATGAAGAGGACCGGAACTGGGTGGAGTAGAAGTAGAAGGTGTATCAGTGGCTTCCTTTTCCACTGTCTGATTTTGAGGAGTTTGATAATCTTTCAATCAAGTTGCAACAAAAATAGGCATTGTTCCACTCATGTAAACTTGAGAACCTGAAGAGGCAGAGGATTCTAATTGTTCTACCAATTGGGTCTGCTGTGATGGAAATGGATCTTTTATTACAATCGGTGTCCCTTGAGTGCCTTTTATTAAGGGATTGACTTCCGCACAATAGGGACAATCCTTGGTATAGTGATCTTCCTCATAAATGAGGCAAAGATACTTAGGCTTACATTTGGAAACGTCATCAGCAGATGACTTATGAGGATCCTATCTTGGGATGTCATATTTTTCTTTTCCTTTACCCTTCTTTTTACCTTTTTAGGCTTTGGTTGCCATGGTAGACTGAACGAAATTAGCCTCAAAGGTTTTACCAGGATTCGAAGAGTGTTTCAAAGGAGGATTGGATGAAGTATTCAGAACAGATTTTTGCTTCGAAGAAGCTTTATTGAAAGTTTGGGATACTGATCCAATAATACCATTGACATGTGGTACATTCAGAGACTTAGAAGATGTTGGATTTGTAGATGGCCTTGGAGCATTAGGTAAGAGATCATATAATGTGTGAGATTGGGAATGGGCACAAGCAATGGTATGTGCATCTCCATTCATGGATGTGATCGGAGATGTGGATAGCAATATCCTATTTCAGAGATGTAAGAAAATGGGTACCTTTCATAAGGAACCAATAACTGGAAGTGAGTGATGAAGGCCATGGCCAAAGAATTGAAGTCTGAATAGGTACCTCGAGGTAAATCAATGAACCATTTCATGGTAGTACCCATCAAGGTTTACTGAAAGAGGTGTAGATGAATAGAGTCGTCAATGTAAGAATTCAATGAAAACCATAAGTGGTAAGTCATAACATGGGCCTTTGTGTCTTCTTTAGCTTTTCCTTAAAATTTTGGGCAATCGTTAGGAATCTTACTGGGGATCGGAGGCCAATAAGACGAATGAAGTATGGGATCATTGGTGAGCCTTGACACATCTGATAGTTCTAACGTTGCTATAAATAATAATTGCAGGTTGTAAGGCATATAAGGCCTTTGATAAGGCACAGTTTGTGGATTCCATCCTTGTTGGTATGGGTTTTTCCCCCAAAGTGGCAGATTTTGACCATAAGGAGCTTGATATTTCCCCTACTAAGGGGTACCCTCACCCTCACCATAATATGGATTCTTCCCCCACAAAGGTGGGTTTTGACTAGGGTAAGCTTGATACTGACCTGCCACAATTGAAATGGTGCTTCCACAAGCTAACATACATCAAAACAACAACAAGAACACACTGAAATCAAGAAGACAACACTCACACAGAGCGAAACATAAAAAGTGACAAAAATGCAATGCAAGACATGAAAGGTGGGCTTACCCCAAGACAACTGAGCTAAATGTGCCAATGACTCTTAGATGCAACATGGGATGTCATAGATGCAAGGTCAATGTGAGTAATGAGCTTTACAACTTTTGGTTGATGAGATTTGATAAAATCGAGGTTGTGACACACATGCAACAAATCCAGGAGAAATGACACTTGGAGGGAGGTTTCTGAAATGATCCTTGCATGTAACCTCCAACTGCTATAAATAGATCATAAATCAAGGGATGCCTTTGCATGCTACATTGGGAGAATCAGTCCATGCATGCAAATAAGTTTTGCTCGGTCCCGAAGGGAACCGCTCAACCTGAAGGCACATGCATAGGTCCATTCAGCTGAGGGGAAAAAATGCACATTTCTGGGAGGGAGTTGGGCTAGCTTCCCAGAAGGTTTGCGTGGGCTAAGCAGCTAACTACTACCCATAATTGCTTAATTTTTGGTATGAGCAGCCCTACTGGGAGGAATTGTGCAATTTTCTCAGTGAACAATGACAGGTAGATTTGTGCAATTATGGAGCTCTGTAGATTGCCAGACATAATTGTACAATTTCTGGAGGGAACGTTGGTTGCCCTCTAGAATTGCATAATTTCTTGAGGGATTTGCTCAGCCTGTAGCTGTACCAAGTCTGGTGAAACACACTGTGAGGGGGATGCAACAAGCTTTGATGGACAGTCTGTCATTCTACAAGAAAATCACTAAAGCTTGTGTACTTGACAAGGCAAGACATGTTGTTGTGAAAGGTTGGTAGGGAGGTTCAAAAATGAAGCTAAGGAAAATTTTTGGAGGGTGGTTGTAGCCGCTAAAACAGAATGATATTCCTAAATAGGTACAACCATCATGGTTTTCTTATGGCTTCCTGACTGAAAGATCATATTTTCCATCCAAAAATCATCGACTTGAAATATGTAAACCAAATCAAAGAAGAGGGTAAGAGATAAGCCAAGGGTTGCATGTTACCACAACTTTCATTTCACAAAATATTACCCATGTCATCATTAATCTCAAAACTAGCTTTATTCAAGGACTAATAAAACTGAAAAACAAAGTGAGGAAAGTAAAAAGAAAAATGGAATGTAATGCATTTAACTAAATTCAACCTATCCTATATTAAACCAAATAGTACAGGGTTGGGTCATGTGAAATGGAACTTTGAATGCAGCAATAGAAGATTCTTTCAAATTCAAAGTCAAAGGATGTGATTGTGTAGGATTAGAATAAGGTAGAGTGCAGTGAAAAGGATAAACAACACAAACTTCGACACTGAGATATAATAACAAAAAGTGGAATCACAATGGTAAGACATAATTAACTTCTCTATCGAACAAAAGACTACACAACAATGACATCCACCAGGTTCACGACCATACAAGACTTTATCAACCGCATGAAGGTACATACCATGAAACATGGGTCTTGAATGATAAGACTCTTCAAGGGACTCTGCAATAGGATCATGGAAACAACCTTTAGGAAAAAATTGACAAGAAAAATTGATCAAAGACAAATCCATATCATAGGTAGAATAAACAGGTTGACCATAATCCATGTTGTTTCATGAGTTGAACTTTTTAATGGATGATGCAGATGGCATATCATATTGGAAAATTTGACAATTGTTAAGGCCACTCTCTATTTCCACATCGCAAATTAAAGATTTACTTGAGGTTGGATGTAGCGATTGGAGTTCAAAAGTCAAATTAAACTACCTTTAGGTTTTAAAAGTTTTATGTGAAGAAAATGAGAATCCCTCAAGAGAGAGTCAACATGCCACAAGATGGCATTTACGACAAGATTTTGCGAGAAAATCTTAAATTGACCAAAATCACAAATATTGCGTGGGTGACAAGAACCCAACATAACCATCATCATAGGGTAAAGTGTCCTATTCACCTGACTTAAATTTTAACTCTGAAAAGGTTGGGAATCAGACTGAGAAAACACAATCAACTGCTTGTCTAAACAAGATTCATCATTCAAATCATGAGATTCATAAGGGAATTGAGGTTGATCAGGTTGATTTTCAAGATTAGCACAAAAATACTCAATGTTAAGCATGTCATATTCTTAATCCAAAGGAGATATACGTGAAAGGAAATCTTCAATAGTAACATTTGACTCGATTTAAAACTTTCACAAATTTGAATCTTCTCATCGAAACAAAGATTCATCCATGAGACTTGAACAATCATCACCATACAATTTAGAAAAAAGGAAATGATCATGGTCATGGTTATCCAAGGATTCAACTTGATGAACGGGTTTAGGACTGGCAATAGAAATATCAAGATTCGAAAATGATTAATTGATATGATCAGACAAATCGTCATCAGGTAAAGATGTGAAATACATAACATCAAAAGGAGGTGGACAAGGAACAAAAGGAACATCAAATTCATCTTCATGACGCTAAAGTTACTTTTGAACAAGATAACATGATGAATATGATTCAAAATATTTTCTTGACATCTTGACTAAGAAACAAAACTTTTCATCCAAAAATTGTCAATCCACATCTTCATCTAGAAATTCATAACAAAGATGAAGGAACCGGTCAGCAAAATGTTCAAGAGATTCATCTGATTCCATTCTAAGTTGATCAATTTCATTAAGGACATCTTGATATTCATATTTGTCAAAAACATGATGAAACTCATTAATAATTGCTTAAAACATGAAACAAAAGTAGTGGGTAAAGAATAACACCATTACTTAGCATGACAATCCAATGTAAGGGTAAACAACCTTGTGAGGATTTCCTCATAATAAACTTTGCTTGAAAAAAAATTGAACAGAATCAATTATGTAATCAAGGATAGTTGTTGTACCCTTGCCATAAAATTTCAAATGTGACAATTTATGTAAAAATTCCGTGGGTATTGAAAGATATAAAGCTTCAGAAAAACACCACAGGATTACGATCTAGGATTAAGCCATTAAAGGTAAGATATTCAAATAGACTTCACAGGCTCAACTTTTCATCTGGCCCTCCTTCTAGCACCAAAATGTTGATGGTGATAGATGCCGCCAACATGTAGGGATATCTACTTGATGTGAGGTTCCAATTAGACCTCACACCATTTAGTATAGGAGTCCCATCTAGCTATATGGGTTGGCCACCCTTGGAAAGGTTTCAAAGATGCACCTTGGTTACAACACATAAACAAGGGATCAAAAACACCTCTTTGGGGAAACAAGTATGTAAGCTTTGTGTGACACCAAATGTAAGATGCATAGGGAACTTCCATGGATGGTAAAAGGAGACAAGACTCCGGTTAGGGAAGTAATAGTACTATCCTAAGGGAAACCTAGGAGTGAAGAAAAAATTATTGTTGATTACTTGCAGATTATTCCACGTGATAAACAACAATAATGAAAAAATAACAACACCTATTCAACAATATTCATATCTAAGAAACGAATTAGTTCATTAGACTTAGTATGTAATTAAACTGACATATACTGCAAACATAACAAGAATAGTCCTACTATATCCATGATACATACATGAAGAAGTGCTGGCTCATAGAGCTCTTGATTATAAATGAAAGATCCCAAGTACACTGTTACACAGATGAAACACTAGATCCAGTAGTGGCACATGAAGCCACAACTTGCTTCTCCAAAGAATGATTTATCTCCTACCTAGTACAATAGAATCCAATGCAAGAATCCAATAACCCAAGCCCTTTGCTTGAGTTATGAGGATCTATTTATAACAAATGACAATGACTTTTCATCTTCCTCATGACTTTTCAACTCCTATGAAGTTTCATATTTTATATTGACCTTTTAAATTCCATATGTGGCTTTTCGTATTCCACATGTGTCTCTTGGACTCCATTGTACACAACTTATCACAAAATAAAAATTACATATAAGATGGTGGTTGTATGAGACAAAATTATAATAGGACAAAATATTATCAAATTGACAAGTAATGTGTTTCCTCATGGTGCTCATTGGTGATATATGTGTGCCATGCTTTGAACTCCCTAGAGATGACTTTGACCCAAACCAAGAAGTCTGTTGCATATCGTATCTTCACCTCCAATGATTCTATCAATATGGTATTGGAGCTTGATTGTACATTATTCCATAACCATGACAGTTTCATGTGGGATTTGACTGGTGTGATGCCACATTGTAGAATAATGTCTTGGGTGATCTCCAAGCCTTCTTGTTCTGATTCTTGCTTGATTTGTTCCATGTACTGTATTTCCTGAAAGATGATTTCCCTACCTGTTATTTCTTCAAGTGATCCTACTGAAGGCATCCCATGTTTTTGTGCTAGAGACTTAAAACCATTTTGTACTCGACTATAAGAAGCAATAGTGTTAATCACTTGTTCTCCAAGATGGTTGAAATTCTAATGATGGAGTATTAGTTGTACTGAGTCCATTTCAATAGAAGTCATTTCCTCTCTAACCAACTGTTGTGGAACACTCGGATATTTGGTAGCCAAAACCTGAAGTTGATCAACCACTCTGCTTGCCACTTTTAGGAGCTTCAAGACTTCTTGTATTTCTTTTGAATTCCAATGAGGGGAGCTGCCACTTTCTGTATAAGTATCATCTCATCATATAACCATGCTATGGTATCCTCCATTGGCCCTAGTTCCTCTTGCATGGCTAACTTCCATTCTATCATGTTGAAGCTGTGTGAACATAACCATTGAATTTCTACAGCAAGGTGTTCCACCTGTTGCTTTACTAAAACTAACTCTTTCCTTAATCATGCATTCTCATTCAATATAAATTTTTAGTTTTCCTTCTCTATGGCTGCAAAGAAACATTTTTCATCATGATTTCCCTGGATTCCTTCTAGTATTAACAATTATCACCTTTTCTGTAGATACTGAGACTGGGTTCCAAGGATCATTTGGGAAGTATCTCTGCCTCTACTGCATGATCCTATTCTTGAGCTGATTCAAACATGACATTGCACACATCCATGACTCTGTCTTCAAGTGGAGGTGTGATTCCCATTTCATCAAATGGGAGATGACCACCCATAAGAGGAGGCTCTTGCATAGAACCTGGTTCATCATCTATCGATTGGATGGCAACATATTCCTCCAACTCTTCCTCTATCTCCTGAGTCAATTTTTCTTCCTCCTGTCTCTATGTTTCTCCTTCCTCTTGAGACTGTCTTTGCTATCTTCTTATACTCTCCTTCTTTCCTCTTCTTCTTCATGTTGCTTCCTCTTCTCCTCTTCTTCTAATTATCTCCTTTCCTTTTGAGCTTGAATAGATCTTGTGTTCAAAGGATTGGCTCTCCATTTCCTGCTACTTTCTCCTATTGAATCATGCTTGATCCTTTTCCTGGGAGCTACACTCTTTTCTTGAGGAGTTGTTTGCATTGCTTCCTATACCTGCATGTCTGGAGTTGGTGGGATTTGGGGGGAACTGAATTCAATACCTGAATGTGTCTTTCTAAATGAATTTTACCAGTTCTTCACCTTCTAATCTTATATCATAGACATTGATGAATATTCCCAATTGAAACCAATTATTTCATAATGTTTCTTGCATAGTCTTATATGATCATATCCATGAAAGTATTTAACTGCAAAGTGCAAGCGGTCAATCACTTGTATTTATGCATTTTCGACCTTGTATTTTCTAAGTTTATATAATCTTATCCTTAAAGGGAAGGTGGCCCAAGGAGCTTTCTTCCTTCTGTGAAGGACTTCTGACAACCCTTTGTCCAATTGATATGTTACTTCTTGCAAGACCACCTTATTGGTCACATATCACAACATGAGATGAGGGGAGATTTGACATCCAAAGAATCTGATATATGTACCCTCAGGCACAACAAACTAATCCATGATATCATGTAGTGATTCATTCACCAGATCAATCATGTAAGGAGGATCTATCTCATATATCATATGGAATACGACTATGAAGAAGTGCTCTGCCAACGTGTCATATGTGCCTCTGAAACTTGATTCTGACAAAACCCTGTAGTGGAAGTAGACTAGAAACTTATTCTATTGGGTTCAATTCCAATAAATTCCTAGGAAATCATATCATGCATAGGTTCCATCTAACAAAAATGTAGGCATATAGAATTCTAGTGCCTGTTTTTCCCTTAAAAATTCTTTTTCCTTCCCCACATGGCGCTGTAACTCAAATGAAAGTATATCTACCCAATTGAAGATCTTACCACGAGAAACCACCATATTTAGCATATATATCCAGTTCTCTTCAAACACCTTAGTGTTCCTTTTTCCATGTAGTGGAAAACACATAGAAATGAGATACTAATATACATCCCTAAGAATCCTGGTTAGGTACACTACATATGGTGGTGATGGAACTTAGTAGGATCTCGACACCAAGATTTAGTGATTTCACTTGTGTTGAGATCGACCCATCTGGTGTAGAAGCTGTAATTGGCATATTTTGTGGGCCTTAACATGTTATAGTAATTTTTCATGTCTTTAGCATAATAGGTTGCAATTTGACCACTGCTTTCACTATGAAGCACAAGATGAGAATCATCCATGTGTGTAGGAATCTGCATGAAATCCTATGTTTCTTGGACCACTTGATATTGATGTATGCTTTCAAATCTTCTAAGTTTTTAGTGAACTATTTTTGCATGAGTGTGCCTTTGATGTCATTTCATGTGACCTCAGTAGACTTATCTATGAAGCACCATGTATATGAATAGATGGGAATGGTAGGCTTTGTCACTTCAATTTCTTCTTTAGTGCTTGCCTCTTAAGCTTCCTTGGATGTCACTTGACATGTAGTGGGAGGCATGGTTCCAACAAATGATGAAAGAGTAAAAATACTTGTAGCTCAAACACATGCGTGTCGAAGCACACTCATGGCGAAAATGATTATATTTATGAAATATTCTATCTATTACAATAAATATCTTAGAAAATCATATTCAATTAAACATCAAATGTGATTGTGAATGTAAGCCTATCAGTGACGACACATAACTACTTGCATGGGTAAGAAATCTACTTGAAAACAAGGATGCCACACATCCAATGCATGAAGGGAGTTCAAGGGTCAATTGGGGCTTTGAAGTGTGCTCATGCACTCAAGCAAAAGAGAGAAAACATCAAGGGTGCAAGGCACATTGACAAAGCATAAAGGAAATTCATTCAGCCTTTCAAGATGCACTCATGCATTCAAGGAGACTAAGAGGGCGCAAGGGTGCACTCCGAAGAGACGAGAGAGTGAAGCTTTGGGCCTTTAGGCCTTCAAGGTGTAGAAATTCTCATTGTAGATCAACATATTATGCAATATACTAATGCAAAATACATGATCTACTTCTACAACAAATTTTGCGGAATCTTAATCGAATATGAGAAAGATCAATTAAAACACATATAATTGAGAACGAGAAATCAATCACACATGAACATAGAATAATAACCCAGGGAAAGCCTAAGCCTAAATCTGTATTATCATACAAGTGGAAATATATTCAGATTACAAAAAGAATCAACTCACAAGCTATCCTACTCTCTATGCAATCCCTCTGCTACCCATAGATAGTCAAAGGCTTCTCAAAAAACCTTCTCCTCTGCCCTTAAAGCCTCTTATTTCCTTGCATAGTTTTTCCTGGGGTCTAGTGCTTCTACATGTGTGAATTCCCACCTCACACTGCTCACTTGGCTCAGAAATAACTGCACAAACCTGAACGAGATAAATCCTTCTGCATGGATGAGTTTATTTTATAGGAAAAATTCATCCAACTGATAGTACATTGTCCCTCCTTTGATCTCAACTGGGTCTCTGATAGAACTGACATGCATGAGTTATTTATGAGAGAATATTCAGTTATCTGAAGTGCAACAGTTACATGCATGCAAGCATTAACTAAGTGAACTGACAACTAATTCAAAAAACTGTTTGAATTAATCTAAGTGGACTTGACTCAGTTAACTAAGCCAACTAATTACAACTCAATATTACAACTCATTCTTATCTATTTAACTAATGGATAAATTTATCAATTTTTGGAGAAACTGTTGCATGTTCTCACATAGACTTCATGTTTGATCTTCTACAACTAATTAACTCAAGATGAATGAATTATTTAATTTACAAACAACTACTAAGGTCAAATTCTAATTTTACTTCACTAATTTAGTTCGGGGACTAACTAAAATAGGAACCTATCCCAAACTGCTATTTTTATCAATGATATTTATAGCACTTCCATTTTTCATTCCTTGTTGCTATGTCCAACACTAGTACCCGAACTACTATTTATAGCATTGCTATTTTTAGCACTTCTATTTTTAGCATTTTTTGTTGCCATTTTCAACACTCCCTCTTAACAAGAAAGGCATTCAACTCTAACCTGATCCTGAACCTTTGGAATGTTCTGCATGCAACACTTCTTCCAAGTATCGTTACTCCAACAACTCTAGAAACAAAAAAAACTCCCAACTAACCTCCTTGTTGGGCTAGAAACACCCTCTGATGTTGAAGCTCCATCTGCTACTGACAAATGCTCCTTCTGTGACCCCTGATCTGTTGCAACACTCCATGCATCTCACACCGTTGTACACCTCTCTGTGCCATCCTACATTGGTGCAACACTCCTGTGCCTCTCGCATTGTTGTAGCCTGCTAGCTCTGCACTGTCTTGGGATTCTTGCATTTTAGCTCTCTCTGCCTCTCCATATGCACCTGCCTCTACCCACTCAGCCAGTCTTGCTACTCCTCATCAGGGCTCCCGTAGCAAGGTCTAATCAAAGAGGTTGGGTACCTCAATGATCCTCCCCCTATTCCAGCCTTCTTGGGACTGTCACTCCACATCGCCCCACCTCCTACCTGGAGGTATGGATGCATGTGCTCCCTCTGCCCACTTGGCTCGAAATTTCCCCCTACTGGAGGTCTCTAAATGAGTGGATGCCTCCACTCGATCTCCTTTTGGCTTCTCCAGTTGTGGCTGCTTCACCAATTGTGGCTCCTCCACAATTGTTTGAGACTTCTTCTGGTGCTACATGTTGAGAGGTAATGTACTCTCCCTCTCAACCACCAAGTCTCCATCAGTTCCATTGATCCTCAAGGCTTTGCAAGCATCTTTAACCTCAAGAGCATACATGTTCTTGACTCGTGAACCGATATACTTCACCTATCTTGTGGTGATGTGTCTAAGGAAAACCTTTCCCTTACTAAAGACTACATCATAGTCTTTGTCTTCCAACATTGCGATCGACACCAAATTTTTCTTTAGTCCTGGTACATACTTGATATTAGTCAAGGTAATGTGATCTCCATGCTCCCTCTGAAAAACAATCGTGCCTACACCTGAGACACTATACTTTTCATCATTACCCATTGCTATGAGTATTTGGAGATCTTTCTCCTCCAAGGTACTGAACAAACTCTTGTCACCGGTCATGTGGAAAGAAGCTCCACTGTCAAGAAACCAATCACATCCCACCATGGATGAAACCATGCATGTGAAGAGGGCGAAATCCAACTTGAACTATGAGGCCAATGCCTCACCTTCAGATCCTTCCTTGGATCTCATCTTAGATTTCTTCAGTGGACAATTTGTAGCAAAATGGCCCACCTCATGACAATGAAAGCATCACACTTTCGATTTGTCAAACTTCTTCCCACCATGGGAAGAACTCAATTTTGGATGAGAATCCTTCTCCTTCCCTTTCTTTGCCTTACTCGCGAAGGCACAATTTTCTTCATCCTCCTTGGATGAAGAACCATCTCTAGTGCTTCTTCTTATCTCCTCCTGCATCAGATCCAACCAAAGTCATTCCCAATCTGGCAGTTTTTCTCTTCCATTAACCAAGTCTTGGTAGCTATGCTAGCTCTTAAGAAGACTGAGGAGTGAAAGACTCACCATGTCATCATCGGCTATCGTGATCCCTACACTTCCAAGTTCATCCCTGCAGGTGGTGAGCTTGTTTAGATATGTTGAGATCATGTCATCCTTTTCACACTTGATTTTCCAAAGCTTGTCTTTCAGCGCTAGCTTCCTCTGATCATTGTTATTCTGATATAGATCTTTCAATTTTTTCCACTTCAAAAATGTTGTCTCCTTCCCATGGAGACTCAAGACTATGTGGTCTCGAACTCACTACACAAGGATTCTCCTTGCTCTAGCCACACATTTCTTCCATTTTGCCAATTGATTAGCATCAGTCGACTTGGGGACTTCTTGATCAATGAAGTCCTTTAGACCGTTATCCTCTAATACTGATTCCATGTGATCCTTCCAAGCTATATAGTTCGAGCTGCCATCAAGGGCATACTCAAGTCTTAAATTGTTGAACGCCATTGGTGAAATTGAGATGTGATAAGAACTCGATTTCTATATTCACGAACCACAAACTTCAAACTTATCGCTTCTTGTATACTATTCTTCTCCTTTGATCACCTTTGCTCCAATACCATGTAGAAATTCTCACTGTAGATCAATAGATTATGCAATATACTAATGCAAAATACAAGGTCTACTTCTACAACAAACTTTGTGGAAGCTTAATCAAATATAAGGTCAATTAGAACACATATAACTGAGATCAAGAAATCAATAACACATGAACACAGAAGAATAACCTAGGGAAAGCCTCAGCCTAAAACCCCAATCTCTGTATTATCATACAAGTGGAAATATGTTTAGATTACGAAAAGAATCAGCTCACAAGCTATCCTAATCTCTTTGCAATCCCTCTACTGCTCATACATAGTTAAAGGCTTCTCAGAAAACCTTCTCCTCTGCCCTCGAAGCCTCCTATTTCCTTGCACAATTTTTCCTAGGGTCCAATGCTTCCACATGAGTGAATTCCCACCTCACACTGCTCACTTGGCTCAGAAATAACTGCAAAAACCTGAAGGAGATAAATTATTCTGCATGGATGAGTTTCCTTTATAGGAAAAATTCATCCAACTGATAGTACACTGTCCCTCCTTTGATCTGAACTGGGTCTCTGACAGAACTGACATGCATGAGTTATTTATGAGAGAATATTCAGTTATCTGAAGTGCAGCAGTTACATGCATGCAAGCATTAACTAACTGAACTCACAATTAATTCAAAAAATTGTTTGAATTAATCTAACTGGACTTGACTTAGTTAACTAAGCCAACTAATTACAACTCAATATTACAAGTCATCCTTATCTCTTTAACTGATGGATAAATTCCTTAATTAATGGAGAAACTGTTGCATGTCCTCACATAGACTTCATGTTTGATTTTCTACAACTAATTAACTCAAGATGAATTAATTAATTAATTTACAAACAACTGCTAAGATTAAATTTGAATTTTAGTTCACTATTTTAATTCAGGGACTAACTAAAATAGGAATCTATCCTGAATTACTATTTTTAGCAATTCTATTTATAGCACTTCCATTTTTCATTCCTTGTTGCTATGTCCAACACTGGTACCCGAATTGCTATTTATAGAAGTGTTATTTTTAGCACTTCTATTTTTAGCATTTCTTCTGCCATTTTCAACACAAGGTGAACTAATGCACTCAAGACGACAAGGAGGGAACAATGGTACATTATGAAGGAACGAAGGGAAAATAGTCAAGCCTTCGGGGTGTGCTCATGTGCTCAAGGAGGGTGCAGTTTTTCGTGATGAAGGAGTGCGTTCTTGAGGAAAACTTGTCTTTTATGGGTGCAATTTTCTGAGTTAGATGGGTCTTCAGCTTCCAGAAGTGTGCTATATCATGGAATGGCTCAAGGAAAAGTTCAACAACAATATATAATTATAGTATTGCGAAGAGGAAAGATCTACAAGTTTTTATAAAGTCTGTCGCAATCATGATTGTAATATGAAGAGTTCAAGAATATGGAGAGTCACAACTTGTGATAGCAGTTTGAAACTTGTAGAAGCAAGAACAAATTGAAACACTAGTAAATAAACTAAAAAGAAAAGAAACGCCAACAAGGAAACCAAGATCGATAGTAAAAACATCCAAGACAACTAATAGAATTGGCATGCAAAACTTATTTGGAATGAATATCGACGAAGAGCTTCTTGATCCAAAGATGTTTTCCTTACCTAGATGAGAATTATAATAAGAAATTATGATTAAGCAGGTTGATTATAAAGATATTACATTAAAATACATTCAATGCATGCTTGCCACTTGTTGATGAGTGAATGAGTTAGTTAAGAGAAGTGAAGTGGGATCCTATTTTCTAGGAGTGTGCCCACATGAAACAAGGAGGTGCATGCATGAGATTTGAAAGGGTGCATGTCTTTGTGTTGAAGGAATGCACTCAAGGAGGGAATAATTATTTAGCCTGAAGGATGAGCTCAACAAAAGAATAACTCTTTGTCATTTCGAAGTGCGCTTTTCTTTTATTTTGTTTTCTTTTTTGTGCTTTTGTGTGTGTTGCATGGAAAAATAGGCTAGTTTCCAAGTCAAGAAAAGATATGAGTTCACCTAACCTTAGACAAGATGATACAAGAACTTATAAAGGTTAGGTGACAAAACTTAGGAAACATCGACTTAGGAGGATGTGACACTTAGAGAAAACATAAGAATGACAAATCAAACAACGTGATGACACTAAGTGGCTTGAAATGAAATTTCATGTAGGCTCCAAAAATGAGTTAGGCAAAAATTTTGGAGGGTGATTTTCGTAGCAACAACAAGTTACTCGTGAAACTTCTCACATTTATCCATCTTTAGATACATAATCAGAAGAATGTTATGACTTGAGTAATCTGCTTCTTCAAGTAACTAGTGATGTAGATGGTTTCCATCTCGATAATAATGTTCTTGTTGCCTTAATTGATAACAATTGTCCACACGCAATGCATAATCTGAATCAAATCTCAAAATGTAATTATCCAATATTTTAGAGTTATGGGACTTGTCAGGGAGTCGAGGAAATTAAATTCCCATTGATGGTTATGTCAGCTTCTCTCAATCTTGATGAGATACCCGAACTATGTTAGATCTATATTTTGTCACAAAATTATTTTCTCTATATTGTTTCATTGGATGCAAACTCGTTCTTGATAATTTTTTGTTTTTTTTCGAGCTAATTTTTCTAATTTTCAAGATTGGGTTTATGATCAGATAGAGGATTTTGTTAATTTATCTTCACGTAAACTTCTTGCATTGAACTCAAGATTGGAATGTATATCTTTTGTGGATTCACATCAATTTGACGCTGGTCATTTTGATTATCTTAACAGAGATTATCATCGGTCGAAGGATTCACATCTGTTAAACACTTCCGAGAATAATAAGCTCCTAGTCTTTCTTGTGAATATTGTGATGCTAATCATTTTCCTTATGACACATCCTCCTGAGAGTTAGTGAATTCTTGAGTTATTTGGTGGATCCAATTCCTTATCTTAGCAGTTTATTGTCCTAAGTTGGCATGAAGGTTGAATCTAATTCAATACATGTTGATCTGTTGTCCCCTATTTGGTTTCCTATTTTTGTTATACTAGCATTCATTCTTAATTCTTCTGATTTCCATGATGCTAGTTTAGACTGTAGTGAGATACAAGGTGATGATTTTTTGTATTCAACATGTAAGGAAAGTGATTCTATTATTCAAATAATTTGTGAGGTTTCTCAAATTGATTCATCTTTATGCTCAAATAATGGAGAATATGATGTCTTAATCAACCCATCTAATCATAACATTAGCCTTCAAACTTTTCTTTCAATTCATCATTTTCCCACGAGTGTATTTGATGATAATTGTTTTACATTTGTTGATCCAATTAAGGCCATATATACTTATGATTCATCATTTCACTTTTCAGATACTTGTCACGTAGTTGAAGCACTTCAGTTGTTGTTTATGGTTATGTTAGGCCTTCATGATCTTGACAAGCCTTTTGAACATGATCAGATTCAATTTCCTTCACACAATTCTCCCCTTGATTCTGCGCCATTAATTGAAAATTAATTTTCTTAAGGATTCTAGAATTTTCAAGAGGATTGTCTTTGATTTCATGATCGAATCTATGATTGGATAGAAGAATATTACTTAGCAAGTCCTGTCACTAATAATAATCTTCGATCTCTCATGATTTTGCTAAGGATGATAACATGGATGAAGGTATATTCACAAGATGCTTTGAAGGTTTGTATGACTATTGTTATAGTTGAAAAGGTACTTAGGCTGCATACTGAGTAAAATTAGTTGTTATGAAACATAATTTTGCCTATAGGCCAGACCTTCAATTTATCATGCAAAGTATTCAATTTGTTATATTTACTTTTGGGCATTTCTTTGTATTGCTTTTAATTGCTCATATCTTTGTATTTTCATGTCGGGAGTAACTTCAGTGGCTATATTAGAAATTTCACTACAGTTAACCCTAACCTTCTAGCCAGTTAGATTAAGAGTAGGTCTAGTTTCATTTTATTTTTCTTTTGCATTACATGGACCTTGGATTTTGCTTGTCATATAGTCTTTGAATTTGTTTGTTTTATTTATTTTGTCTCGCAAACTTATTTTCAGTTAAGTTTTCCATGTTCTTTGTTCTTTTGATCTTTTTCTCATGTTTTTTATTTTTCTTTTGTTAATAAGACCAAGCATGAAAACTGCTCATGTCTGGCTCAAGAGAAAAACGTGGCAAAGTTTTGAAAAGGAAATTGTGTTGACGAGCAACTCTTGGCTAATATGTCTTCCTCTTCCTTGTTTGGGCCTACATATCTCTAAGGTCAATGATGTCTTGATGGAAAATATGATCCATTAAATTGGAAATCCTTGGAAAAAACCATGATACCCACATCTTTCTAGAATATTCTTTCCTTGACTAAGTGTTATAATTAAATGGTGTTTTACATGCTAATCCAATCAAGTAGAGAAAGGAAACGGGGGAAACATAGCAAGCGCATTAACTGCAAAGGTATGTAACAATTTCTGAAGGAATAACCTCTTTTGCTATTAATAAGTCGGAATCCCTCTTCCACCTTCACGATATAAATGCCAATAAAATGTCAATGAGAATAAACTAATAAAATAAAATAAAGTGTGAAAGAAGATAAATACTTCCTGTGTAGATAGGAAAAGTAGGAAACTTTGTTAGGGTATTGAACAAGCTCACTGGAAACAAAGCAATGCTTGTGATCCTGTAGTGACTCTGTCAGGGTGCTAAATAGGCTCGATGGTAGTGGAGCAATGCTAGAGATGAAAACTATGACTCTAATCATCTTAAACTCACTACTACATATTACCCTTCTCCTAGATTGAAACAATCGTGATATGGAAAGCTTTGTAAATGCGTTTAATCGAGAAAAAGGAATATAGGAGACTACATCCATAACCGGGTCCAATGGGGAAGCCAAGGGAATCCACATGATGAATCAATACTTCATGAAGGACTACACCCTGTTCATAAAGCTAGACCATAACAACAAAGTTGGAGTTCTACCAGTGTGTCACTGCGAAAAACACCCTCCAAAAGTTTTCCCATGCTTGAATATTTTAACCTACTTTTGATCTTGTGATTTGTCGTTCCTTCATTGTCCTTAGTCGCTTCATGATTGGTTGATGTTTTTTTGAGTATTTAAGCCTTCCTCCAATATTGTAAGTGTCAAAGACACTTTCTTACCCATTCTCAACCTTTGATGCATACATAAGCACACCTTTTCTAGCAAGCTTGGAAGTTAATGCCCACCTTTGCAAACACGCATTGTGCAAAAATAGTACATTGTGCAGTCCCTGGAAGTAGTGCACTGCACAGTCCATGATAACAATGCCTGCATGGTGTTTAGAGATAGTGCATTACACATTCCTCCTAGATTGTACACTTCGCAATCCAAGCCAACAATTAGTGTGCAACATCATTTGACAGTCTCTCTTACCTTGAATTTTTGATGGGATATCTAGTTATATGCTACTTTGTACTTCTTTTTGGCTAAATGTGGACTACTGGGAACAAGCTATGGAAAATCTATTAGCTTGTAAGTTCTCATACAAGTTTCTGGAAGAACTTTGTAATCTATGTAAACTCAATCCTTTTCTAATATAAATATTATCACCTAGCTTACAAAAAAAATATATAACAAAACATAAATTTAGATACAGCATAACCATATATAACTATAACATAACATAACAATATATATATATACACACACACACACACACACACACATATATATATAAAACAATAACATGACATGTAACATAACTATAACTATAGTTTATAATATAATAATATAATTATTTAATTATATAACATAGTTATAACATAATTATAACTAGATAACATCACATAACTATATATTATAATTATATATAACTTATATAATATAACATAACATATTGGGAGAAACACTATATATATATTATATATAAAGTTAAATATATTATTAATATTTAACCATGATGTAACATGACTATATATAATATAAATGTATAACTTAACATGCAACATCATTATAACATATATATATATATATATATATATATATATATATATATATATATATATATATATATATATATATAAGTTCAATTTTCAACAATGCATTATTGATACATACATTAAATCTATGATGAAATGTCATTTAAAGTGAATAAATTTTTTTTGACTCTTTTCTAGTTTGTACCATATTGTTTCATTATGTAGTATGTTGCACTCGAAACATTGTCTTCATGGACTTGCACCAAGTAGATGTCATGTGTCAAAGTCAAACATTATAATAACTTGCAATCTTATGGAGTATTTGGTTGGCATGAAATATTATTAGTTTTGCAAATAGGTTTATTTCAGTTTTTTGCATATATTTACATATTTATGCTCTATGAAGAAAATGCATTATTTAGAAATGGGAACAAGTGTGAAGATAGATTTGATCACTTCTTTTGAATGTGTTTACATGAAACTCAATAATTCAGTTGATAAATTATTAAAAAGGGACTCTAAAGTTTAGGACTTTAGTCTAGATTATTCTACTTGAGTTTAAAAATGGTTTTCTTGTCAACATTATTTTTAAGTCAACATTTTTTTCTTGGATTAGTTTATATGTATTATAAGTGATATGTAGAATCATCTCCTATATGTCCCATTGTAGCAGCTACAACCACCCTCCAAAATTTTGCCTTAGCCTCATTTTGGAGCCTCCCTTCCAACCTTCACAGTAGCTTGCTTTGCTTCGTCAAGTTCACAAGCTTGAATGTCTTTCTTGCACAAAGGCAACCTGTCAGTCACAGCTTGATCTATTCCCCTCACAGGATGTTCACCTGGACTCGGTCCACTTGTAGGATGAGCAACTTCCCCTTGAAAATTACGTATTTCTAGAGGGCAACCAACCTTCCCTCTAGAAATTGCACAATCCTCTCTAGCAGCTTGCTGAGCTCCAGGATTGCGCAATCCTTCCTGCCAACACTCCTAGCATGCAAATTTCCCTAGCAAGGCTACTCAACCCAGAATTTGCGCAAATCTGGGTAGAAATTAGCTCCTCTGCCCAGAAATTGTGCAAATCTCTTGGGAAGCTAGCCCATCTCCCAGCCAGAAATGCACATTTTTCTCTAGCAATTGAGCAATATCTTACATGTGCAACTGAGTTGACCGATTCCCTCTAGGACTAAGCAAAACATACTTACATGCATGGGCAACCTCTCCCAAAGCATCATGTAGAGGCATCCCTTGTTTTAGGGATATATGTTTAGCAGTTGGAGGTTAAATGCAAGGAGCAATTCCGAAACCTCCCACCAACTGTCGCTTCCCCTAGATTCATGGCATGTGCGTCACAACCTCGATGTTATAAAAACTCATCAACCGACCGTTGTAGAGCTCATTCCTCACATCAACCTTGTAGCTCTGACATCCCACATCACATGTAGGAGCAATCATGTTGAAAAGTGTGTAACAAGAAATGCTTGTTGAGATTGCAACAAGATGATGGAGCTTAGTGAAAAGAGTCGCCTTCACTAAGTGGGCCCGCAGGCTATTTTTGCCGCATGTCTATTTTTAGACATATGGATCATGTCTATGGATTGCAGGTTGCTGTTTATGGATGATTGATCAAGTTGGAAAAAAATAGATGGACTTCTATTTTTAGACCACAGTGGAGTGACACCGAGTGACTCCACAGCGGAGTGACTGCTCAGTCTAAATATAGAACAGTCAAATATTATTAGCTCATAATAATATTTAGACTATAAACTTTGTCTTATTCTCTTGGAGCACTTCAGGATGAGCTAAGGATGTGGTACATGCAGATCCCAGAAGGAAATACGTGGTTACCTATGGGATGACTAATATTTGCATGCAGGACTTCAGTTAGAACTCAAGTGAGTTGAGTTTAGTGGACTGGAGGTGCAGTTGATGGAGTTGTGTCCAGTTTAGCTTTGTTAAACTGGTTGTATTTAGTCTAACTGGCAAATAGACTAGAGATGAGTTGGGTGAATTAGTTATTAATTAATTCACAAGTTATTAACTCATAATACAACTAATGAATACATCAGTAACTCAGTTGCATGTCAGTGCATGTTAAGTTCAACAGGGACAGGTGGTAGAGAATCAGATTGCTATCAGTTGTGACTATAGTTGTGCACCAGATCTTGCACAATCAAGGGATTGAGTATGCTAATGAGTTTGCCCACGTATTTTCCCACATTGTAGCTTGTG
>APFE030276225.1:5980-37631 GCA_000404065.3 Pinus taeda | reverse complement strand
CTAAATTGAAAATATGGCAAAAAAAATTATATTTCATGAAAATAGAAATAATAGATAAAAAATGTTCAATAAAAAAGAAATGTAACAAAAAACAAAAAAGTTAGTAGTAATAGAAATATAAATTACTAAACAAGCCATAATAAGACCTGAACCTATCACCTTACAAAAAAATAGATTTAAATAATAATAACCAAAACAGTCTAGAGGTTCTTGGATAGAGGGTGATTGGGTGCTCTTCTAAGGCACCCCTTGATGTGAAGTCAATGCTTCAATTTGCTGCCCAATCAAAGCGAGATATTGGACATGATGAAGATGTAGTCTTGCCAAATTTACAAAAAAAATAATAATAACAAAAAGTTAATTTCAATATTAAATTATAAATAAACTTTAGAAATTTTAGATCAAAGAAAAATTAATAAATAATTAAAACTAAATTAAATACAAAATCCCATACCTACCTTAACTATAATAACAACTTAATATAAATCAGATAACCCTACAATACAATCAATATCATTGCAACGAAAACTGCCTCATCGACATCCACAAAAGTTCTTTTTTTTTTTCAGAAGAAAAAGCATCATGTTATATTAAGAAAATATAATAGATCATACAAGAAAATCTGTGGATCGTTGCCGCTTGGGCACATCATAGAGTCTGTAGCCGTCATGGAATCATAGAGAATTGATGGAAATACATATAAAGAAATACATGTATGCGGAAACATGAGAACAATGACCAGAAAAGAAAAA
This sequence comes from Pinus taeda, assembly GCA_000404065.3. Taxonomy (NCBI): domain Eukaryota; kingdom Viridiplantae; phylum Streptophyta; class Pinopsida; order Pinales; family Pinaceae; genus Pinus; species Pinus taeda. The sequence goes on along the minus strand of APFE030276225.1, from coordinate 36,879 downwards.
GTCTGTAGCCGTCATGGAATCATAGAGAATTGATGGAAATACATATAAAGAAATACATGTATGCGGAAACCTGAGAACAATGACCAGAAAAGAAACGGTGTATTGTGATCATTGTGTGCTGTGGCTGATGTAGTCGTGGACAGAGAAAATGCAAGGCAAAATGGTGTGGAGAGGAGTTTTAATGGAATCAAAAATTCGATAGTTTCGCCATCGCCATATGAACCACAATGTGATGATAAGGAGTGGGCTGCGATTTGCAGGTTGAGATGTCGGAGGACATCCACAAAAGGTTGACCATGGGCATCCCAATAAAAAAACTTAATACATGCTTATAAAAAAATTTGACCTCGCTTATAAAAAAATTGACCTCGCTTATATCACTCATTCTAGGGAATAAGATCCTTGAAATCCGCAATCAGTATAAATGCAGCAGTTACAAGTCTCAAGTCTCAGTGTTCGATTCAAGAAATAAATATTTAAGCAAATCGCTTATATCTCTGGATCGTATGTAAAAAGATCCTTAAAATCCGCAATCAATATAAATTCAGCAGTTACCGGTATAAAGTCTCAGAGCTCGATTCAGGAAACAAATATTTAAACAAATTTATAAATTTGTGACATTTTTATTAAAAAAATTTACGTTAAATTCTGGAGAATAGTATTCTTGAAATCGACAGTGAATATAATATAAGTACATAACAAGTTCAAGGAACAAATAAGTCTAGCGGTAGACAAGTCCGAGAATTCGTTCTTTCTCAATCAAAACAATTTTAGGAGCCGACAAGTCAGAGGATACGTTTATGAAAGAAATACTTCCACATATGCATGCAAATAGGAAATATGCGCACATATGCACCAAAAGAATGATTAGTATAAAGTATATGGCAATGTTGGTTATAGCTATAAAAAGTGCATTTAAAAAAAAAAATTAATATAAAACATTAAAAATATCCTATCATAAGTTGCCTTTCTCAACAAAATCATTCACTTATTTTTAACTTTTGAAAAAATGAGATATAGTTCAATCAAATATAAATAAAGTTAATAAACTGGTTTTTAAGATTAAATTAAACCATTTTTTTCATCCAATGAAAGATCGAAGGACATTAAAATTTGTGTGCAACTACTAAAATTTTTAGGTTGATTCCAACCTCAATTAATTAATGGAAAAAAATTATAATGTGAAAACGTAGTTGCAACCCTCAATATATCAATGTAAGAACATAAATCTATCGGAAGTTCACACATCTGATCCATAAGTAAATGACTGTCCATACCATCAAACAGCAGCCCAATATTGTCATTCAATGTCCCTAATTCCCAGCAGCAGGCTTGGACAATTTGCGTGTCGCTGGGAGATACCAATGTGCACTGCAACAAGCTTTGAAATGTTTTCTAACGTGTTGACATTAAGCCCCGGGAGTATTGCAGGTAGTGTACTTACGCAGGTAGTAGTGGCACAAGCAAGGTACTCTGCAGCGTTAACTACAGAAGGATTCGCAAGTACCAGACAAAATCAGATTCCTCGAAGGAACTTTTAAATAAAACATTAAAAGTGTATTCAACTTCACCTTACCATTTGTTGCCCATGTCAAGAAAATCAGTATTGTTAATGCAGTAAACATTTTGAAATCCCTGTATTCCATTGTTATCTTTGCCATTCTCTCCAGCTACAGGCAAAGTAGAAATAGACACTGTTTTCCACTTTCCAGTTAGTATCCACAAAAGGAATATGATAATATATATTATAAAGTCTCATATCCAATATTTATATAAAATCTCTGAGAAAAAGACACTCAGTTATGGTATTGTCTGTGTACAACTAATATTTCCAATTATATTTCATGCAATAAAGTCTTACAACTCAAACACAACACGTTTATCTAATTATGTTCACACTTTTGAAAATAAAATAAAAAATCGACCATTAAAAAGGGATAGTCACTTTATGCTACATTATTTTTGTGATTTTGTGGTTTATGTTCTTGCAAGTTACTGAAATTAGGCCAGATTCTTATTTCACCTTGTCCCATTCTATTTTTTGCTTTTTTTAATGTTCTTGCTAACCTGTTGACAACAAACCATATACCTGCTTCATTCACTTTATCGTACTCTCTTTTGGTTATTTTATGCTCTTACTGAGTTATTAAAAACAGATAATATTGTTCCTACTGTTTTATTATATAAAATAGTTCATATAAATTGTTAAAAGCAGGTCATATTGTTACCTTACTGTTTTATTATACAAAATAGACCGCTTAGAATTTTATATTTCTTATATAAAATTGTTTAACATTTTCCAAAAAAAATTCTCATCATTTTATTTTACCCTTTCTCCTTGACATAATAAAATAGATCAAGTATATATTTATGCTTATATTAATTTAGCATCCTTTACGATGGAAATGGTAATATATATGAGCCAATTATTGTGTATTAAATAGGGAGGCTTTTAGATAGTGTAATTTTTTTTCTTACTATTATTATATTTATTTAAAAATTATTGTTAAATATGATTTTTTTTTAAAGGAATTAGATTTTCATAATTCTTCTTTGAATAAATAAATAAATTAAATTGTTTTAAAAGTAACATACAAATTGTGTTTTAAAAATAAATGAAGTAATTATTTTACCCATTTCATTAATTATCTAATTATTTTGTTGTTTTATGATTTTTTTTTCATGGTGCCATAAAACGATTAAGTTTGTTTTAAGATATGAAACAAAAATTAAGAACTAGCTCAATTATTGGAAAAAGCATCGAGTTTGAGTGTTAGAGAAAAACCAGAAGAAATTGGTTGAAAATAAGTCTTTATGAATCACATATAGAGAAGTGAGAAGTAAACACCTGGATAACAAACCTCTTGATACAATCAGGAGATTGAAATAATGTCCTATGAAATTGTGGATGAAGGGTTTAGAAGCCTATGATTTTGTCACTTAGTAGCAAAAAATTGGAGGAAAATCATAGATCGAGAGGAAATCATAGAAGGTTTTCTATAGGTCCATTTCTTCAAGGAGAGCCATCATTTGACCAATGGGTGAAAAAAATACTAGCCTAATAATTCAAGAGGCAAGCCGCAAATAAAAGTTATTGGTTTGCTAAAAAGAAAGGTTAAACGATTTTTTCACTAGTTTTTTAAGGGGATAAAATTGTGGAGGTACCATCGTGATTTATAGAATTGTAGTTTAGGTGCTAAGTGATCCAGACCATAGCTGAAGAGAAAGTTATTTTCATCCTATCGTAGACAAAACTATTGTTGGATAGAAGCTAACCTATAGCACACTATTTATTGATATTCTAGGAAATCCTTGGCAAGGTAAATCAACACCATTTATTTAATTAGATAAGAGCCAAGAGGCATTAAGTCTCATGAGATCAAGAGTAAGTGAATTTACCCACCTATGCCCTTTCTAATGACGGAGTGAATTTGAGGAAAAATGTGCAACAAGAAATGCTAGATTTAAAATGTGCTAAAAATAGACTTGCTAAAAATATCATGTCTAAAAATAACGGTTTGGCTAGTGAGGTCGTTGGCCATTTTGGGTGAGAGGTGACACTGTTAAAAAGAGAGAGTTCTAAAAATAGGATTTCTGGGTCCCTTCCTATTTATAGCAGTCCCTAGTCTATCCATAGGAGGTAAAATTAATTTTGGTCTTAACAGCAGTTGGAAACATTAATTAATTAATTCAGTCGAGTTAATTAATTAAGGAAATTCGAATTTGAAGTATTTGTGAGCATGCACATGAGTTGTCCAACTGATTGAGGAATTTATCCTTAATTTCCTCCACTGATTGAGGGAATAAGTATGAGTTCTATAAGGAGAGAATCAGTTGACTTATTTCTAACTAGTCAAGTCCAGTTAGATTATTTTAACAATTTTTTAAAATAATAAAATATAGTTTGTTAATGCGCATGCATGTGAAAACCATTATTTTAGATAACTGAGAATTCATTCATGGATAACCATGCATGTAAGTTCTGTCAGAGACACAGTTGAAATCAGATGTGGGATAATGTACTATCAGATGCTTGACTATTTCTAGTAAGTAGTTTTTGCATGATTGAGGAACTAGTGTCCTCAAGGATTGCGTAGTTGGACCATTGGTTAACTTGGTAAGTTTGGAATTAATTTCATATACTTTTGCTATTATTTCCTAAGAAAATTGGGCAAGGAAATAGGGATTGGACCTGTTAGTGTGAGTCTTTGCAGCCTTCCTCCAGTGATCAAACATGATCTTACAGAAGTGATGTTAAGGTGTCAAGATCAAATTTTTTCATTTCAGTGAGTCTTCAAGTAAAATTTGGTCACTATGCATTAGGTCTAGGGTTTTCTTGCACTCCTTTCAAAGTTGTCCAAATGTCGGTCTATGCCACTATTCAACTAAGTATACCATCATTCAGAGGGTTGTCATCATCATGTCAAGTTCCATTGGGTCATTTCACACCTTGTTCATGTTTCAGTTGTGCCTATGGGAAGGTTCATTTCCCTCTCCTAGGGTTTTGAAGCTAAGTTCTCTTGGATGGTCAAATCATCGGAAAAACTTGTATCCTGATGTTCATATGCCTTTCCCTATCCATAATGTACCTTATCAAACTCTTCCCATCACTGAAATCCCCCAAATCCCTCATTTTCAAACAAACCTTAATTTCTTGCTACAACCTAGAAATTTTCTATGGTTGGGCCTGTGTTTTACCTTTTTGGACCCCTTCCCCTCGGTCAATTACTGAGATTCCACTTTCCCATACTTCCTAACATCCCTCCATACTTCCCAAAATTTCCTCAGGAATTTAGAAGCTCCCTATCCCCTTCATTTCACTTCATTTCGACAAATCCCTTGTCCCACACATCCGGATATGTTTCACTGAAATAATTTTTCTGAGCAATGGAACATGAATTTGGAAAACCTGAGAGAGGTTTTTGTCGAAAAAGGACCGGGGAAGAGAAACCTCCTTCACTTTTTACACAAGAGTCATGGTTTTGATGAAATGTCAAAGATACAATTGTCTCGGGAGAATTGATGCACCTCTAGAGCGACCTCAGGAAAATCACATTTTCCCCTAGTTTGGTTGGCCAAATGACTTTCTTGATGATCCAAATGCTAACTAGAGACAATTCACTTTCCAATGAGCTATCATGAGCTCAATTTCGAGTTGAGGAAGGCATTTAGAAGTTGACCGTAATAGCACTCTACCTTTAGGAAGCCTCATTTGGTATAGTTCGACCAGTCTTGGGATATTTGACTTTCAGCAGAGAAAATGAGCTCCAAATTGTAAAATATCAGTTGGGTTGGAAAGAAAACACAAGTAGCTTTCCAGTGCACTATCATGAGATCAATTTTGGGTTGAGGAAGGCATTCAAAAGTTTACCACAACAACACTCTACCTTGAGGCAGCCTCATTTGGCACAGTTTGACAAGTCTTGGGATATTTTATCTTTTATAGGGCAAATGAACTCCAAATTGAACAATTCTAGTGGGGTTGAAATGTAGACAAGACAGGCTTTTGAACGCGCTATCTTGCGCTCAATTTGGACATAAGGAAGGCCTACAGAAGTCACCTAGAAATGAGCGCGATGCAAAAGAGGAGGAACGTGACGGTTTTTTAAATAGTTTCACTCCATATGGTCAGTTATACAAGTGGCAAAGGAAGGAAAAGGGCCATCCAAGCCATTTTTCATGTTTGTGGCACTACACCTGTAGCTGATGTTTGGCTCTTCACCTTCATTTTGTGACCCTTGGGTGTTTTATCTCTTCATGGCACATTCTATATATTGTATGCAAACCATTTGCAAAGCAAGTTGGTAGGTTCGCTTGTAACTTCTCAGAGACTGTGGAAAAGAAACTTTGTTTTTGCACTGTATATTTTTATAGAGGATTGATGAAAAGCAGCAGCTCTGTTTCATGAGATTCATGTGGTTGTGAGTGTAGCAAATGTGTTTCTTATGCTTCATATGTATCTTGTTATGTTTCATAGTTCATTTCACATTCATTTTTGGTGAAATTTTTCGAATGAGATTAGGTAGAATTCAATTTTATTGCTCTACCTGTGGGAAAATTTCATGTGCAGTGTTTCATTCTTTTGTTGAAAAGGGTTCATGTTTTCCATGCCCTTTTCACCTTCTTAATCAATCGTTCCATTCTTCCATATCTTAAAATTAAAATTGCTATGCTTTCCGCCTACCTTGCCTCACAGAATACTCTGTGCCTTTATGTTAAGTTCTCTTTTCATTGAGGTCTAGTGGTCCCATAACATCCCAGAAACACAATCATTCATAAAAATCACTCGTTATATTCATTTTCACTTACTAGCCTAAAGATAAATAGTTCGTTTGAAATTCATCTCAGTCCTTTTTGTTCATCAACTCACTGAGTGTGACTCGGAGAGAGCCCTCTCCTATTCTGGTAGGGCTAGCTACCAGACTGAGCATGGTTTGTGGTTACCTTGAATTTTTCCTTCTTTCAGCCTGAGGCGGATTTAGGTGCTAACATAGCGGCGACTCCACTGGGGACGAAAAAGGTTTTCTTGTAGATTGTCTTGCCCCAGGACATATCTCATGTTCAAATCTGATGTTGATGGTGAACAATGATCAGACATAAGAAGATGGCTGAAATCATTCACCTGGCGACTCCTTTCACTGAAGAATCCAACAGTTAGGTGCTTCATGCTGACTCCACTACAGAGGGATCAATAGCTTTGAGATGTTTAAAAATGGAGCGGATTGCAAGAAGATATGCTCCCATGAGCCGAGATCACATTCTAGGCTTTCCAAATAAAATTTCGAAGGTAGATTGGTCAAAGAATCTGCCTACATTTAAAGATGATGGTAAGACGGACGCTGCTTTACATCTAGCTTCATTTCACATGCATATTCACAAGTTGAAGGTTGATTTTCCTGAAGATTGCTTAATGAAGATATTCATGGCCACTCTTGAAGGTGAAGCCCAATCTTGGTATGAAAATTTGCCCGTTGCTTGTATTTACTGTCTAAAGGATTTTCATGCGATGTTCATTGAAAGATATAAAGACTCTTATCCATCATTGAATCTAGTTCATGATTGTTGCAAGCATGCTGATGGTTTTATTGAAAGCCTTGAAAAATATTATGAGGATGATAATTTTATTGATGATGAGATCATGGAAGCCCTGTATGAAAATCTGTTTCAGCAGAGTAAAGACAATCATGAAAACTTGTAGCATGATCAAGATTGTAGTACGGTGCAAAATGAAGGAATTTTGCATCTTGACAATCAACATGAATTACATGAAATGGATCAGCAGTATGAGGAAGATGTATATACTCCTTCGCTTAAAAATATTGAAGACAATCACTGTTTGAGCAAAAGGAAACAAAAGGTCTTATCTTCTTTGTTTGAAGACGAGATAGATCAACTCTTGCACGGTCATGTTCTAGCTCAAGCTAAAGCAGATTTGCAATGCAAATATGGTCAAGAAAGTGTTGGTGAAACTTCTTCCTCTTTTGAAAAGGATGACAGTCCGGTGAACATCTTTATAGATTAGTAGGTTGAAGATGCCCATATGACTGAAAGTGATGAAAGAAAAAGGGTCAGTTCAGATTTGTACATAGAAGAAGACAAAGTTTTGGGTCCAAATGTTCTCATGTCATCAGAACAAAGCCTTCATGAAGAGGTCATCCAGTCAATTCATAAACAACAAGATGAGATCTTTGCTCAAGTAAGTGAAAAGCTTTCTCTGGATGAATTTATGGTAGATGATAAAAATGTTAGTGTTGGGTTTCAAGAATCATCCGAAGTTGCTTTTCTCATGATTGATGAATGTGATGAATGTAATGAGAATCTGGTTGTCATATCATGTCAAGATGATCAGAAATATATTCAGACTATAGCTGTCTAGACCATTATGGATTCCATTTCAGATTCTTCCTCATATGTTTCATGTTTTGAAGTGTGCTTTGAAGAGGAAATCCACTCATCTGTTTGTTCAGAAATTTTTGAGGACCAGGAACATACATTTTTTGAAGTACATTATGAAGGAAGATGAGAATCAAAAGAAAAAGACATCTTGCTTCTTCAGCAGGAGGTAAATCTTCATGTTTTTCATGATCCAATGGCAAATCTATTACAGTCAATAGTGAAGGTCATTATTGCAGTATTCAGTGATGAAGGAGATCATGGCCAATTATGTTTTTGGATGCCTAGTTACTAGTATTTGTTGTTGACCAGAAGAGCTGATCAGGAGAATCAATCAAGGAGGCATCTACTTGAGTGGTTACATTGGAAGACATATTACACATGATTGTACATATGGCATCAGTACGTGGGTGGCTGCCATCATGATTTGAAACCCTCAAAATCTTGATGGACTGCTGCCAATGAATAAGTTTGGTCAGTTCTTTGTTTTAGTTAAGTCAGTCATGAGTCATTTCCTTTTGCATTGAGTCAGTTTTTTAGTCATGCTGGTTTCATAATTAAGTCAGTATGATTCAAGTTTCATTCAATAAATTGAGTCATGTTGGTTTGTCAAAATAATGAACTCCATAGCCCAATGCACGAAGGCACTGTCTGTCACCCAAAGATCTGCTGCTCTTGGCACCTCCAAGGAGCTACCATCCCCCATTAGAGGAAATATTAGTGTCAGTCTTTGCAGCCTTCCTCCAGTGATCAAACATGATCTTACACAAGTGATGTTAAGGTGTCAAGGTCAAATTTTATCATTTCAATGAGTCTTCAAGTAAAATTTTGTCACTAGGCATTAGGTCTAGGGTTTTCTTTCACTCCTTTCAAAGTTGTCCACATTTCGGTCTATGTCACTATCCAACTAAGTCTACCATCATTCAGATGGTTTTCATGATCATGTAAAGTTCCATTGGGTCATTTCACACCTTGTTCATGTTTGAGTTGTGCCTATGGCAAGGTTCATTTCCCTCTCCTAGGGTTTTGAAGCTAATTTCTCTTGGATGGTCAAATCATTAGAAAAACTTGTATCCTAATGTTCATACACCTTCCCCTATCCATAATATACCTTATGAAACTCTTTCCATCACTGAGATCCCCCAAATCCCTCATTTTCGCCCAAACCCTAATTTCTTGCTACAACCTAGCAATTTTCTATGGTTGGGCTTGTGTTTTGCCTTTTTGGACCCCTTCCCCTCACTCAGTTTCTGAGATTCCACTTTTACCTACTTCCTAACATCTCTCCATACTTCCCAAAATTTCCTCAAGAATTTATAAGCTCCCTATCCCCTTCATTTCGCTTCATTTCGGCAAATCCCTTCTCCCACACATCGGGATATGTTTCACTCAAATGATATTTATGAGAAATGGAAGATGAATTTGGAAAAACAGAAAGAGGAATTTGTCACAAACAGACTGGGGAAGAGAAACCTCCTTCACATTTTACACAAGTGTCATGGTTTTGAGGAAATTTCAAAAATACAATTGTCTCGACAGAATTGATGCACCTCTGGAGTGACCTTGGGAAAATCAAGCTTTCTCCTAGCTCGGTTGGCCAAATGACTTGTTTCAAGATCCAAATGATAGCTAGAGACAAGTATCATTCGAATGAGATATCATGAGCTCAATTTGGAGATGAACAAGGCATTCAAAAGTTGACTGTAACAATACTCTACTTTTAGGAAGCCTCATTTGGTACAGTTCCACCAGTCTTGGGAGATTTTATTTTCGATAGCGAAAATGAGCTCCAAATTAAAAAATTATCATTGGATTGGAGATTAGACACAAATATTTTTCCAATGAGCTATCATGAGCTCAATTTGGGGTTGAGGAAGGCATTCAAAAGTTGACCGCAATAGCACTCTGCCTTGAGGCAACCTCATTTGGCACAGTTTGACCAGTCTTGGGAGATTTGACTTTTGGCAGGGCAAATGAACTCCAAATTGAAAAATTATGGTGGGGTTGGAAAGCAGACAGGATAAGCTTTCCAACCAGCTATTCTCCTCTCAATTGGGATATAGAGAAGGCCACAAAAATTCACCTGGAATAGAGCGCGACAGACAAGAGAAGGAGCGCGGCGGTTTTATAAATATTTTCACTCCATATGGTCAGTTATACAAGTGGAAAAGGAAGGCAAAGGGCCACCCAAGCCATTTGTCATGTTTGTGGCACTACACTTGTAGTTGATGTTTGGCTCTCCACCTTCATTTTTTTACCCTTGGGCGTTCTATCTCTTCATGGCACATTCTATATATTGTATGCAAACCATGTGCAAAGCAAGTTGGTTGGTTGGCTTGTAACTTCTGGGAGACTGTGGGAAAGAAACTTTGTTTCTGCACTGTATATTTTTACAGAGGATTAATGAAAGGTAGAAGCTCTGTTTCATGAGATTCATGTAGTTGTGAGTCTAGCAAATGTGTTTCTTATGTTTCATATGTATCTTGTTATGTTTCATAGTTCATTTCACATTAATTTCTGGTGAAATTTTTCGAATGAGATTAGGTAGAATTCAATTTTATTGCTCTACCTGTGGGAAAATTTCATATGCAGTGTTTCATTCTTCTTTTGAAAGGGATTCATGTTGTCGATGACCTTTTCACCTTATTAATCAATCTCTCCATTTCTTTGTTATGTTCCATAGTTTCATTTCGTATTCATTTCTCGTAAAATTTTTCGATTGAGATTAGGTAGAATTCAATTCTATTGCTCTTCCTGTGGGAAAATTTCATGTACAATGTTCATTCTTCTGTTGAAAAGGATTCATGTTGTCCATGCCCTTTTCACCTTCTTAATCAATCTCTCCATTCCGCCATATCTTAAAATTAAAATTATTATGCTTTCCGCCTACCTTGCGTCATGGAATAATCTGTGCCTTTATGTTAAGTTCTCTGTTCATTGAGGTCCAGTGGTCTCATAACATCCCAGAAACACAGTCATTCATAAAAATCACTCCTTATATTCATTTTCACTTACTAGCCTAAAGATAAATAGTTCGTTTGAAAGTCATCTCAGTCCTTTTCGTTCATCAACGCACTGAGTGTGACTCGGGGAGAGCCCTCTCCTGTTCTGGTAGGCCCAGCTACCAGACTGGGTGTGACTTGTGGTTACCCTGAATTTGGCCTTCTTTCAGCCTGAGGTGGATTTAGGTGCTAACAGGACCGTATGTAAAGGCTTTATATACAGAGCTTGGTTGGTTCATGAGACAGATCTCAATATCTTCATAATTCATTTTTATTGTATTGTGAAGAGGATTTCCACTTGATTGATGATACATGGTTGGGGTTTTATGCTAGTGTTTTCCCTTGTATATATCTTGTGTTATGTGTGATTATTTCTCTTGATCAGTTATGCATGTTTCTACTTGATGTTGCTCATGAATTTGATTATTCTTCTGCTTAATGTTTTGTAGAAGTGGAACAAGTATTATACTTTAGGACATTGCATATATCGATTTGTTCTATAGGTGAAATTTCTACATGGTATCAGAGCATAGGTGATCAAGCAAGAACAATATACTAGCTAGAGAAATTCGAAGTTTATTATTCGGGATATAGATATCAAGTTCTTATCGCATCTATTTGATCAATGGCATTCTATGGTTTGACGCTTGAGTATGCCCTTGATGACAGCTCACACTATATAGCTTGGAAGGATCACATGAAGGCAATTTTGGAAGATAATGGCCTTAATGATTTCATTGATCAAGAAATTCCTAAGCCTACTAACAAGACTCAACAGGTGGAATGAAGGAAGTGTGTGGCTAGAGCTAGGAGAATTCTCTTAGAGGTAGTGCGAGATCACATTGTCTTGAGCCTCCATGGGAAAGAGACTCTGCATGCAATGTGGAAAACATCGAAATATTTATATCAGAATAGCAGTGATCAAAGGAAGCTAGCACTCAAGGAAAACCTTCGAAAGATCAAGTGTGAAAGACATGAGATGATCTCTATGTATTTGACCAAGCTCATCCCATGCAAGAATGAGCTCGCAAGTGTAGGGTCATGACATTAGATGAGGATATGGTGAGCCTAGCACTCCTTGGCCTTCCTAAGAGCTGGCATAGCTACCAGGGCTCAATGAATGGAAGGGAGAAACTGCCAATTAGGAAAAACTATGGTCGGATTTGATGTAGGAGGAGATTAGACGGAGCACCAGAGACATTTCTTCATCTATGCATGATGAGGAGAATTGTGCCTTAGCGAGTAAGGTGAGGAAGGGGAAGGAGAAGGTTTCTCTTTTAGAATCCATTTCTTCCAGTGATGGGAAGAAGGTTGAGAAATCAAAAGTACGATGTTTTTGTTGTCATGAGGTGGGCCATTATGCCGCAAATTGTCCACGGAGGAAATCCAAGAAAGGATCTAGAGAAGGGCCTGGAGGTGAGGCACTTACTTCACAGTTTGAGTTGGATTTCACACTCTTCACATGCCTGGTTTCATCCATGGTGGGAAGTAGTTGGTTCCTTGGCAGTGGAGCTTCTTTCCACATGACCAGTGACAAGAGTTTTTGCAGTACTTTGGAGGGCAAAGATCTCCATATACTAATATTGATTGGTAATGATGAGAAGTATAGTGTCTCAGGTGTAGGCACAGTTATTTCTCAGAGAGAGCATGGATCTCACCTTATGTTGACCGATGTCAAGTATGTACTAGGACTAAAGAGGAAATTGGTGTCGATCATGATGCTGGAAGACAGAGGTTATGATGTAGTCTTGAGTAACGAAAAGGCTTTCCTTAGACACATCATCACTAGATAGGTGAAGCAGATTAGTTCAGGTCAAGAACTTGTATGCTCTTGAGGTTCAAGATGCATGTAAAGCCTTGAGCAGCAAGGAAATTGATGGAGACTCAGTGATTGAGAGGAAGGGCATATCAGCTCTCAACATGCGAAGCCAAAAGAAGTCTCAGACTATTGTGGAGGAGCCATGACTGGTGCTACAACTTCAAGAGGTTGTGGAACAACCACAATAAGAGAAGCTGAGAGGAGATTGAGTAGAGACACCTACTAATGTAGAGACCTCTAGTAGGGGGAAACTTCAAGCCAGGTGGGATGAGGGATCACATGCAGCCATACCTCCTGCCAGGAGATGGGGCGATATAGAGTGATCGCTGTAAGGAGGAGGGGCAGGATCCTTGAGGTACCCAACCTCTTGGATGAGACCTTGCTACATGACCCTCGATGTGGAGTAGCAGGAACTGACTGATTGGGTAGAGACAGATGCATATGGAGCAACAGAGAAAGCGACAATGCAAGGAATCCCAGGATAGTGCATGGCTAATAGGCGCCAACAATGTGAGAGGCACAAGTGTTTTGCACAGTGCTAGGTGGCACAAAGAGGTGTGTAATGGTGCGAGATGCATGGAGATGTCGCAGTAGTGTAGTTGTTATAAAGGGAGCACTTGTTAGTAGCAGGTAGAACTTTAGCATCAGAGTATGTTCCTAGCCCAATAGAGTGGTCAGTTGGGAGTGTTTTTGTTACAAGTGTTATTGGAGCATTTCTTGTTGAGAGGGAGTGTTGGAAAATGTGCAACAAGAAATGCTAAATTTAGAATGTGCTAAAAATAGACCTGCTAAAAATACCATGTCTAAAAATAGCAGTTTGGCTAGTGAGGTCATTGACCACATTGGGTGAGAAGTGAAACTACTAAAAACATAAAGTTCTAAAAATAACATTTCTGGGTCCCTTCCTATTTATAGCAGTCCCTAGTCTATTTACAGGAAGTAAAATTAATTTTGGTCTTAACAATAGTTGGAAATATTAATTAATTAATTCAGTAGAGTTAATTAGTTAAGGAAATTTGAATATGAAGTCTTTGTGAGCATGCACATGAGTTGTCCCACTCATTGACGAATTTATCCTTAATTTCCTCCATTGATTGAGGGAATATGTATGAGTTCTATAATGAGAGAATCAGTTGGCTTAGTTCTAACTAGTCATGTCAGGATAGGTTATTTTAACAAGCTGTTAAAATAATAAAATATAGCTTGTTAATGCTTGCATGCATGTGACAACTATTATTTTAGATAACTGAGAATTTTCTCATGGATAAATGTTGCATGTAAGTTCTGTGAGAGACCCACTTGAGATCAGATGTTGGACAATGTACTATCAGATGCTTGACTATTTATCGTAAGTAGTTTTTGCATGGTTGAGGAACTAGTGTCCTCAAGGATTGCGTAGTTGGACCATTGGTTAACTTGGTATGTTTGGAATTAATTGCATATGCTTTTGATATTATTTTCCTAAGAAAAATGTGCAAGGAAATAGGGATTAGACCATAGGTAAAGCCTTTATATATAGCACTTGGTTAGTTCATGAGAAAGATCTTCATATGTTTTTAGTTCATTGAAAACTAGATAGCTTGAGAGCTGATTCTTTTGTATTGTGCAGAGGATTTCCACTTGATCGATAATACATAGTTGTGGTTTTATGCTGGTGCTTTCCCCTGGATATATCTTGTGTCATGTGTGATTATTTCTCTTGATCAGTTATGCATGTTTCTACTTGATGTTGCTCATGAATTCGATTATGCTTCCGCTTAATGTTTTGTAGAAGTAGAACAAGTATTATGCTTTAGGACATTGCATATATAGGTTTGTTCTATAGGTGAAATTTCCATAGTCCTCACAACCATGAAGAAGTTTAGGTGCCATAAAGAAGTTCTAATAGTTCATAAAAGTTTGGATGATAGATTTTCATAATTACTTTTAAGAGAATAAGTCTAGGTAGAAAGTGGGGGCACATCTATAAAAATTTTGAATGATGTATGTTTGGTATTATTATTTAATCATAATAGTTTTCAAACTATATGAAAGCATTCCTTGTTGTAAAAGAATTGGAATAGGAAGAGTAGAAAAAAAGAGGTATATTAAATGTGCTCATGTAACATGTTTATAAAAGGAAAAGAAAAAAGATCAAGAAGTTTTTGTGATTATTTTACTTTAAAAATTATAATTGACAAGTATGGAGTTGTGAATATATGTTTTTTTATGCATCCTATTCTCCTCGATCAAAAAACATGATATTTCATATATTAAAATGAGAGTCCGATTATGAATAGATAATTTATGCGACATTGTTTTGAATGCATTTGAAAAACCTCTAACTAAAGAATCCTATAAGCCCTTGAGAGACAAAAATGGTCAAAGTATATATAATAAGATGGATGATGCAACAAAATAATCTCTCATTCTATAAGGCTACCATGATAGACTTATTTTCAATATTGAAACGACCACAAGGTTTAGAAAAGCTTGGACTAATCTAGAAATGGCATAGAGTGAACCCAAAAGCGACACCTATAAGAATCAAGTTGAATGACATAATGTTATAGTTATTGGTAAGGTGAATATTGTAACAAATGAAGCTTTTGAAGAAGCTATGGAAGAACTAGATATTAACACTATAGTTTCTGAAGAGAAATTTATGGAAAGAATTGGTTAAAAAAGGGTTGGCATTGTACAAGGTTAAGAGAAGGAGGATGGTGAGGAAATATAATCTAAAGAAGAAAATGAATTTATTTTTGCAACAATAGTGAAATGTCAGTGGAATTTAGTTACAATGAATATTGAGTTTGACTCTGATATAGAGCTAACATTTCTTGAGGAATCACTTACAAATTCAAAGTGTGATGAAGATGATAGTGGATATGTAAAAGATGGAATAAAAGAAGTATAAAAATAAATAAAGAAGATCTAAGTTATCCAATATTTTGAGCCAATGGAATATGTTGTTACAAAAGTTAACATTAAATTTTACTTAGTAGTAGTTGAAGTAGAAAAAGGTGAAAAATAATAAGCACATGAATAAAAAAAAAAATGATGAAATATTAATGAAGACGATGAAATCTATGGAGAAAGAAAATCCTTGTAGAATACAAAGTTTGAAGAAAAAAGAAGAAAAAACTTGTAGATAACAGAGCTATGACAAGTTGATCTAGCATGCAAAACAAGTTTTTGAATTAATCTCAAGTGTTTTAAGTCTAACTAAGACCTAGACAAGCATGCAATCCCGTTATGAGTTTTGTAAGATCCTAGAGACATGTTAATGGTGATGGACCCACCAAAATTCAAGGGGTCACCCCAATATGAAGTCTCAATTACACCTCACACAGTTTGGTGTGGGAGTCCCATCGGGTATGATGGCTTGGTGGTCATTGTGTTAAGGATTTGCTTGAACTCTTGCTTGTCAGCACAGGAGAGTGGTCTGCCTTGTCTTTGAGAAGTGAGGCTTGCATGCTTGGTGAGTGTAAGTGTCACTTATGTCAATGCTTCTTTCACTATAAAGGGAGAGGATGGGAGTGAGTCCCAACTTGGTTGGGATTAAACCCCAACTCGGCTAGGAACACAGAACACAACAAGACATGCACAACTTCTGGACGAGCACTGCACATGGATGCAGAAATCACAACATACAAGGTAAGATAATAGGTACAACAATTAATGGATTAGTTCAAATGAGTGCAATGGTTGTTACAACAAGCTTCATGTGAAAGGCTTGTCTGATGCGTGGGAGAGTAGTCTACACGGGTGATAAAAGGTTAACATCATATACAACACATTTAAATTAATAGATTATGTATTATAACAAGTGGAAAAGTTCACATGTAGAACATAGGTTGAAGAAACATGCATTAAAAGTGTTAAATATTTTTCTGACAATTGATACAATACATGTGCGAAAACGTGTTTCCCTATTAACATGCTTCTGAATTAAGCGAAACTTCCAAAACACATCGTTACACCATACATCACTAACACCAAGTGCTGGGTCGTTGGAGCCACTACTTACTCCTCAAAGAAGAGATGACATACTCTCTTGGCTATGTGGGAGGAGCTGAGGTGAAAAGTCCTTTGCATGTACAAATAAGGAGGTATTTATAGCCAAGGGTGAAAATGACCCTGATGGTTGTTCGACTACGCTCATGACTATTGCAATTCCATGAGTTTTCAACTTTACATGACTCTGTGTACAACAAGATGGTATCTTGGACTTACTCATTACATTACATTGATTGGAAACATATCCCATAGTGGAGATTTTGGTGACATGACTCATGACATGACCTGACATGAAACTGTTGGCACATTCATACTGCTGCTGAAGTGCATGTTTGGCTATAGTGTTGTTGGGTGATGGATGCCTTCATGCTATATCATAGCATCACCTCTGCATGGAAAAGGGCGCAGAGACTTCAATGGCGTTTAGTTCGCTTGATGATGCTTAGGCATGTTGCTCCTTGATTGCATGTTGGAAGGCTTGACATGATTATCTATTCACGAATGATGCATGTTTGTTTGTTCATCTGTTCGTGAGCACATCTTCCATTTTTACCCATCCATCAATTAACGAACACATATCTTTGCATGGATCTATTGTTCATTCGTTGGTGAACCTATCCTTCTACATGTGCTCCCTTCGTTCATCTCATTCGTCATATTTCTATATTTGTTGGTGTACCTATACTTGCAGTCACTTATGATGAGATGACATCAAATCCAAAACCTCTAAGTCTACCATGACACATGATCATTTCAGATGCAGGTGACCAGGAGAGGCATCCAAGTTGTGAAGTTGGATGATGGCTCCAAGAATTATTGATGAAAACTAGACAAGATTCACTACATGATGTAGATGGGCAATCCAAGTTGACATTGGCTATCTGTGAGGTCTAGCTCGAGTAGAAGGAAAAATTGTACAAATTTTGGGATGTATGACTACAAGAAAGCAAGGTAAGGAGGATCTACATAGTTTCTGGAATGAGTGGGTAGCAAGGGATGGAAGGCCAAATTTGTACAATTTTCTGGACGAACAAGACAGGCTGTGAGGGATATTAGGTAAAAATTGCACAGTTTTTGGGACAAACTTCTCGGGAGCCTAGCAGCCAAAACTGTGCAATTTCTAGAGGGAACTGACAGTTTCCTATTGGGGTCACTAGTAGCCAAAACTACACAATTCCCAGAGGGAATTGACAGTTGGATGCTGGGGTCACTGACAACAAAAATAGTGCAATTCCCAAAGGGAACAAGGAGTTGGATGCTAGGTCACCAGTAGCAGAAACTACACAATTCCTCAAGGGAGCTCGTAGTCTGCTATTAGGAGTTACTGGTAGAAGAAAATTCATTGAGGCTTGGAGGCTATCCTACTGACCATATTTACACAATTTCTGAGCGGAGCAAACTACTAGGTAGTAGAAGGTCTGCTCATGAGAACTACACAATTTCATGGATGAGCAGCCGCTTGACTGCTGGGATGGATTATTGGGAAAGCTACGTAGTTTTCTGAGGGAGATAGGGATGAGCACTTAGTGTCTATCATGTCTGTCTATGCAATTTCCTTAGTTAGCTGAGCAAGTAAGGTGAGTCGCCTTTGCACAATTTTTGAGGGGAGTCATTCCCGAGTTGGTTGTAGGTTCCAACTATCCGAGTGGTCACTATGAAAGTGGATTGAATTTCTTGTTGGCAGTGGAGCTTGAAGAGACTTGCTTGATGCTTCTGAGTTTCTTTTGTTGATAGTCGTTCAAGTCGATGGTGGGTTGATGGTCCGATTGTTAGAGGGGAGTCTGGTTGTTAGAACTTGAACAAAAATTTCTAAGTGTGTGAATTATTGAAATATGCATAGGTGATCATGCAAACACACACTCTCAACACTCAATGACGAAACAAATCAAACCATGATGACACACACTTTCAACGTGACTGACCAACGGTGCAACTGACAAGCACGATACTCACGATTGATTGTTCATTGATCGAGATGATGCTTACATGATAGTGAATGTGACTCCTTGTGTGAGTGCAACAGATGATTTCATAGTGAACATAGCAAGCACATACGAAGCGAAGAGTTTGAGCTTAACCAGAACATGGTTGCAAGCATCATTTAGACACGGGCATGTAGAAAATTGAAAGAGATGAACAGGAAAGGTGGATTCAAGGACTCGCACAAGCTCATGGAGTCAACTTGAGTGTGCTTAGTTATCAAGTGAACTTGTTAAGGGAGGCTCCGAAATTGGGTGTCGGGCAAAATTTTGGAGGGTGGTTGTAGCCGCTACAACTCTTGGTGACAAATTGGTAGAACTCCAACTTATTTTTTTCAGTTCATTGCTAGCAAAGGGTGTTAGTATTTTTTGGAGTATTGAATCTTTATTCGCGTTACTTCGAATTCCCCACTTAGCCCATGGACATACATGGTCCACCCTTTGACAAATCAGTCAAGCATATTCAAAAGTTCAGCTTGATGTCATTGTTTCGAATTCGAGAAGGGTAGTTTAGCTTGTGAGTTGAATATTTTTAGAGTATAAATTTTCATCCCTGGTGTTTCTCCACTACCAACAGGCCTAGACAATACCCTAGTGGAGTCACACATGAACACACAAATTGCTCCATTGCCAGTGAGTTTAGACAGTACCCCGGTGGAGTTGCATGCGTCACCTCTCTATGTGGGAAGCCTTTCTCTTCTTTCACCTTTTTATTTTTTAAGACGACTGTCTGTAAGCACTTATTTATTTTTGTGGCTGAAGAGGGATCCCAACTTATTGAGATCAGAAGAGGTTTTTCCATCATAGAAGCATCTAAGACCTCTAAAATAGGTTTTTTCATTTAGATTTGCCGCTTCTCCATTTCTACTAGTTGGATGAGATTGAACTCATAGAGTAGAACAGTGGGTACAGGCATGGGGCTTCCCAATTGGGCACATGTTCACGGTTGGAAAAAAAAATTCCCTTGCAGATGGTGCATATTTTCTGTCAAGACTTCATCAGATAAAGGTTACAACCAAGCACAAAGAAGGCAGACACAAGACTGGCTAAGTGTTATAGTGTCATTAGTTTCCTCAAATTTCAGCCACATACTCTATTTAGAAGCCATAATGTAGTAATTGGAAACACTTATTTTCGGAAAGAAAAATAGTAATATATCAAACAAAAAAATTGAATGTGAAAAAAATAGTAGCCAAAATCAAACAAAGCAAGAACAATGATAAGAAGAAAAGAAAACAAGATGAAAGAAACAAGCAATGAGAATACTATGTACATGGCATGGGTGTGACCCGACCTACTGAAAATTATGCTTGAGATCTTGGTCGTTGACAGGAAGGTTATCAATCCTCCTATCAAGTGATTACAAATGATACGTGTGTGGGCCAAGCTTCTCGTAGATGAGTGTAAGTCCATCGGGCTCTGCTATTGGAACCCAAAGGCATTCCAAAAGATCTTCAAGTGAGGATAACACCACTATTTAAGGTACTACGTGCAACATGGTCTCAGATGATGGCACGGGGTAGTTGCTTTTATTCTTGGAAGGTTTCAAATTTCGAAAGTCAATGCATAAGTGGATATTCCCAGATTGCTTATGTGTGGGATTTAAACTAGAAAACCAAGTATGATGATGAACTTTGCAAGTATTCCAAACACCCAAAATGTTTGTCGATTTTTTTCTATAAAAGGAATGCAAAAAAAATGTATGTGTTACCTAGTCTTCACTGCAATGGCTTACCTTTGGCTTTACCTAGAATATCATGTTGGATTTCTCGCATGTAATGTGTACTCAGGTAATCATCTACCCATGCAGACCCTTCCTGATACTATTTGGTCAAGTGGTCAAATATTTGTCCTTGCTACGGTGTGTACCATGCAACGAGATTGGCCATCTTTGGATCATGATAGGTTCCTACGATGCTTTGTTCATTGGTAACAATTGTCCTTTGTATGTTCATCATGATAGCATCATACTCAACATCATTGTTTGTGCATTTGAACTTTACATAGCTCAAAATCATGCATTATCTATTATTTTGGACGACTGAGATACACTCGGTCCTTGATCCATCATGTGTTGCCAATTCGTCAAGGCTCACGGCCCATAGCTCGTCTGTACATGGACCGTTTGGCATGTTAATAGTACTGCTACTACTATTTTTGTTACTGTGCCTACAATTAAAAAACAAATTGTACAAGTTTCATTACCATCATTCGAGCAAGGAAGGAGTCCCAACTAATGTCTGATGAGGTTGGAGCTAGCAATGCAGGATAACACTCCAATGTTGTTTCTAGGAGGTAGCTTCCAAACATGAGTTCTGCGAAGGCCAGCATTTCATTCTCGAAGTTAAGGGGAATTACATTGTGTTTCATATACCTCTTAGAGAACACCCAGATTTGGTTGCATTTTCCCTTGTATGGAACTCGCATGTGAGACCAGTCTATAGCAAAATATCCATCTAGCTTGCTGGACCAGTCTCTTCTAAGTAGTAGGCCATATGCCTTTAGTATGTCCACAACAACTATGTTGATGCATTAGTGGACTAATCTATCATGAGATATTATGATGATCATGTCTCGCATTTCACCAATGTTTGCTACTAATGTTTGATCAAGTTGGATGATTCTCGTGGATGTTTCAATCCATTGTGCATTGATCTTCTTAGCAATGGAGAGCAGCATGACGATGACTGCTAAGCTAGAATCAACGAAGCAATTGCGAACATTGTATTTGAAAACTTCACATGAAAGTAAGAATGGGGGGCAACTTGAGTATGCTTCTTCCATCCAAAGTGTACTTGTGCACAATGGAAAGTGACCTAGGAGGTGTGCCTTCTCCCTTGTTGATAGATGTTGTGTTGTTTTTTGCAGTCTGTCCGAATGCGCGCAGTAGGCTACCTCGCTGAATCTGGATCCTAGCCAACTCGAACAGATTGATGTTCACTCAAGTTTTCTTCATGTCATCAACAATGTTGTAATATAGAGGTCGTATACTCATCGAGGTGTCCAGGGTAAAATGAGTGTTTGTGATGTCTCGCGGAGTGTTTTACAACTCTTTGAAAATTGATGTTTTTTTTTCACCGTAGTATTACCAGACTTGCTTTGAATATTTTTTTCTTTGGGGTAACTAGTGGATCGTTCTTCCTTATCAACAGTATGATATTTTCTTGCATCTCCCCAAGTGTGGGGGGAGCCCCTTTACTCCTAAGATTGTAACATTCATTTTTCTTTTGGGGCTTCTTCTCGTTGTTCGTCTTCGAGATTACTTGTGAGCCACAATATTTGTTCACCACATCCTAAGAACTTGGTGTTTCATCAGGTGCAACCTCTTCGTCATTGTTAGTGTCTCCCAACTACTCCTACATATCACCTTCCACACTGAGTGTATGACTAGAGACAAAGCTAATGACTTGCTTCCAACCCGAACAAGAGTTCTTGGGTTGATACTCTTCATGGAAGGAACATAACATAGGATTTGCACACTGTTAGAGTTGGAACATGAGGTTCTGAGCAATTTTTGAATAGAATTAGTTATTGATTGATGAGCCAGTTGATGAATTGTATTCCCATCTCTATCTCAGTGGATGACTGCTTGCAAATGTGTATGTTTTTCATTGCTTGAGCTTGAACACTTCCATCGTTAGGTTCTTGACAAGGCGAGTGACGCTCCCAATCAATTTCTTCCTTGTCTCTACCCTTACTCACCGTTAATTGGGGATTCTTTCTTGCATCTTTGGAGTCGTTAATTGATTCATCATCATTGATGAATCAAATTGTGCGCAAGTCCTTTTCAACAACAATAGCCTCTTTGCAACTTTTGAAGAGTGTTGGTTCCACAACTTGCTTAACAAACTGCACAATTCTGGTTCGCAGTGCAGATGTGTAATAGTCAACAGTGATAGAATCATGAGGTTTAGTGTCCATTGCAAACTTGTTAAAAATACGTATAGACCTTTGATTGAAGTATTCCACTTTCTCTTTTCCTTCCATCTTAAAGCTCCCCAATTCTTTAAGTAGCATGTTTGGGGTCTTGTCATCAGCAAGATTTTCAAGGAATATACGTTTGAAAGCACCTCAGTTGTGTATCAAGTTGGGTGGAAGGTTGTGAAACCAAGCAATTGTGTGATCGTCCAAGCTACATGGGAATAATCTACATGCTACATCGTCATAATGTACCTCAAGGGTCTACAGTTGTAGGTATAAATTATCTAAGTGGTGTTTTTCCTTCACCATGCTATCAGGGTTGAACTTGATGTCCATTCCTTCCATTCACTTCAGTATCTTATGCAAAACAGCTGAGACAGCCAATGGTCCCTAAGTCATCCATTGAAGATTTGGGTTAGCCTTCTCTTCTTCTTCTTCATCCTCTTCCTCTCCTTCGAATTTTTCTGGTTACAACTCTGAGTTTGTGGGTTTGTCTATGCCTCCACCTCCTCCAATGCCTTCCTCTCCACCTCCTATACTAGAGTTCGATCTCAATATTACAAGAGTTTCTTCTATGCATTTTCAAAATATTAGAGGTTCCTCTCACTCTTCAATAGCTTGTTCCAAACATTCAGGCATGGAAAGGACTACTTCCTCCACCAATGATACAAAAAATCCTATGGGAGTAGCCTTTGGCTTCCTTAATGTTTGTGGAATATTTTGTATGCCTGGGATGAGCCTAATTGCTTTTGCGAACTACTGAGTGATGGGACGGACAACACAAAATTGTTGATATGAAATCTTGTGTTCAATTCTGCAAAGTGAGGAGTAACTTTCTTCAGAGTCATGTGTAGGTGAGAGGAAGTGCGAGTTACTGCCTTGACCAGATGGTTGATGAATGAGTGTCAGGGGAATTTTAGCCATATACGAATAGATGCCCTCCTTCTAGTGCTAGAAATGTTGACAGTGCTAGATCCGCCAAAATTCATGGGATCACCTCGTTAGGAAGTCTCAATTATACCTCACACCATTTGGTGTGGGAGTCCCATCCAGTATGATGTCCTAGTTGCCATTGCCTTAAGGATTTGCCTCAACTCTTGTTTGTTAGCACATGATAGTGGTCTTCTTTGTCTTCGAGAGGTGAGGCTTGCATGCCCAGTGAGTGCAAGTGTCACTTTTGTCAATGGTTATTTCACTGTAGAAGGAGAGGGTGAGAATCAGTCCCAAGTTGGTTGGGATGAAGTCCCAACTTGGCTAGGAGCCCACAACACAACACGATGTGCACAACTTCCAAAGGACCAGTCGACATGGATGCAGTAGTCACAACATACCAAGTAAGATAATACATACAACACTCAATAGATGAGTCTGAACGAATGCAATAGTTGTTACAACAAGCTTCATGTAAAAGGTCTATTTGATGTTCGAGAGAGTAATATACACGAGTGAGACAACATTAACAAAATATACAACACATTTCCATTAATAGATTATATATTACAACAAGTTAAGTAGCTCAGATGTAGAACATAGGTTGAAGCAACATGCATTACAAGTTTTAAGGATTAGTCTTACAACAGATACAATACATGTGTAAAAATGTGTTGGCCTATTAATAGATTTCTAAATTAAGCAAAATTTCCAAGACAAATCATTACACCGTAGATCACTAACAACGGGTGCGAGGCGTTAGAGCCACTATGTACTCCACAAATGAAAGGATAACAAACTCTCTTGGCTATGTGGGAGAAGATGAGGTGAAAAGTCCTTTGCATGTAGATATGAGGGGGTATTTATAGCCAAGGGTGAAAACTCACCCTTATGGCTATTTCACTACCCTCATGACTATTTGACTTCGATGACTTTTCGACTTTACATGACTCTTTATACAACAAGTGAGTCTCTTCAACTTCCACGTTACATTAAAATTGATTCACAACATAGCCCATAGTGGAGATGTGTGTGACATAACTCGACATGACAATGTCGATGCATTCGTGCTACTACAAGAGTGCATCTCAGGCTACAATGTTCTTGGGTCATGAATGTCTTCATGGTGTATCCCAGCTTCACCTCTGCATGGAAAAGTGTGTGAAGTCTTCGATGGTCTTTGGTTCGCTTAATGATGCTTAGCAATGTTGCTTCTTACCTACATGTTGGAAGGCTTGATAAGCTCATCTGTCAGTGAAAGGTGCATGTTCATTCGTTTGTCCGTTTATGAGAACATCTAGCATGTTTGCTTGTCCATTCGTCTATGAACATATCTTTGCATGATCATGTGTTCACAAGCACATCTCTTTGCATGCATCATTCGTTCATCCGTTGGTGAACCTTCCCTTCTACTTGTGCTCCCTTCATTCATCCCATTTGTCATGCTCCTATGTTTGTTGGTTTACCTATACCTACAATCACTCATGACAAGATGACATCAAATCCAAAACCTTATGTTCTACAATGAGACATGATCATTTCATATGAAGGTCATTATGAGAGATAGTAAGGTTGTGAAGCGGGGTGATGGATCCGGGCACTATTAATGAAAATTGTCCAAAAGTCAATAAGTGATGAAGATTGGTGATCCATGTCGACAGTGATTATCTGCGAGGTTTGGCTTGACAGGAAGGAAAAATTGTGCAAATTTTGGTAGGGACAGTCAAGGCTGTAAGAAGGCAAGGTAGGTAGGATTTGTGCAATTTATGGAATGAGTAGGAAGCAGGGTCTGAAAGGTTAAATTTGCGCAATTTTCTAGAGGAACAAGTCACACTGTAAGAAGGGTCAACAAGTAGAGATTGTGCAGATTTTGGGAGGAACTATGCGGGAGCTTGGCATCCAAAATTATATAATTCCTAAAGGGAATTGGTCATTGGCTGTTGGGGTCACTGGCAATGAAAATTGTGAAATTCCAAGGGGGAACTGGTAGTTGGTTGTTGGAGTCACCAGTAGTCAAAATTGTATAATTCCCATAGGGAACTAGGAGTTGGTTGCTTGGTCACCAGTAGCAGAAACTGTGTAATTCCCAGAGGGAATTAGCAGTTGGCCATTAGGAGCTACTAGTAGAGGAAACTGAACTGAGGTTAGGAGGCCGGCTTGCTGATTACCTCTGCATAATTTCTATGCTAAACAGACTACTGGGTAGAAGAAACCTTGCTCATGAAAACTGCACAATTTCTTGGATGAGCAGCCACTCGACTGTTGGGATGTCTGACTGGGAAAACTGCACAATTTCATTAGGGAGACAGGGACATGCACTTGGCATCTTTCCATCCTTTTTGTGCAATTTCTTCAGTCATCTAAGCGAGTAAGGTCAGTGGCCTCTACACAATTTTTTAGGGGAGTTAGTCTTGGGGTCACTATGGGTTCGACTGTCTGGGTGATCAGCATGAAAGTGGATTGAATTGCTTGCAGGTAGCACAACTTGAACATACTTTCTTTATGCTTCTACATTGTTCTAGTTGACATTCGATTGAGTCTATGGCAAGGTCATGGTCCAAATTTCGTAGGGGAGTCTGGTCATAAGAGCTTTAGCAAAATTGACTAAGTGTGTGAACAATGGAAAGATGCATAGGTGATCATGAAAACACACATTCCCATGACTCAACGATGAAACGAATCAAACCATTGAAACACACATGTTCAACATGACTAACTAAAGGTGCAAGTGACAAGTGCAACACTCAGGATTGACTATTCATTGATCAAGACAATGCTTGTGTGATAGTGAATGTGAGTCCGTGTGTTAGTGCGACAAATGCTTTCATAGTGAACGCACCAAGCACATACAAAGCGAAGGCTTTCAGTAGAACCAAAACATGGTTGCAAGCATGACTTAGAAACTAGCATGTAGAAACTTGAATGAAATGAGCAAGCAAGGTGGATTCAAGGAGTCACATGAGCTCATGGAGTGAATCCGAGTGTGTGCAGCCATCAAGTGAAACTCTAAAGGGAGGCTCCAAAATTGGGTGCAAGCCGAAAGTTTGGAGGGTGGTTGTAATCACTACAACAAGACAATACTAGATGTAAATAAAATGGCTAATGTTAATATACTTATAGTAATAATTAAGGGGATTAATATTATTTTCTCTAGCTAAGTAGTGTTATTTAGAAGACTCCAAAAAATATTTAGTCGTTAAAGTTAAATATATTAAGTTAGTGAAATCAATATTGTAAATGAAACATTATGTATAAATATGCTTCAATGAATCACCTAGTTTTATTGTTAAATGCATAACTTTCAGTTGTTATTGTATACTATAATTGTCATTGCAATATATTAATATTTACCAAGATATAAGAGGATGGAGATGGATTTGTGCGCTACAATAATTGAATCCATGAGAAATGAGTGGTGGGCATTGTTACACTAAAATTTTTCACCATGACTATCTGCAGTTAGTATGGCTCCATCAATAATCATACTATCCTCCTTGTCAAGCCTTATACCTCTGCTCTCCATGTCAAACTTCAAGAAAGAGAGAAAGTCATTAAAAATCATGTTTATCTCTCGGTACGCAGGTTCTATCTACCTTGCCTATGTATACGCATCCCAAGCTCATTGTACCTACGTACTTTTATGCTCTGTAAGTCAAGGGATGGGTTCGTACTCCTGTAAAGGTCAAAAGGCGTGAGTTTCATCTTAAAAAATTTACTTGTGGTCATTTCTAGAGCATTCTAGAAGATTGTTTGACGTGTATTGAGCGCCTCCAGATGGTTCATGCATCCCTATGATAGAGGAACTTATCCCATCAAGAGAGGAGCTACCCCATCCAAAAGAGGGAGTAACCCATTGATGTTGGAACTAAATAACTTCCTCTAGAACACTATAAATACAGGCATTGGGCCAAGGGAGGGGAGGGAGGTTGAAAGCTGAATATTCCAAAGGGTAGATGCTGCTGGAATTAGGACTTCCTTGTAGAAGCTTGTGAGGAGAGATTCCCATCCTTTCTTGTTTCAATTGGAAGTGGGTGAGCTTATCAAAGTAAAGGAAAACTCTTGCTGGACCCTGGGAGGAACTTGCACAACACCAAGGCTCAGGTTGTAATGGTTTCTTTTGTTTCCTATTAATACAAATAAGTCCATTCTTCTCAATAATTTGTTATTAATGAGTTATTTCATATACTCCTTGGTCTATATGTTGAATATGTTTTATTTTATGGGATATTTAGGTGTTATGTAATCGTTTGATTGTTAATGCATGCAGGTTTCGAAGTGAAGGAGGAGCTCATCTGGATCGACGAGGCTAGACTACTACATCAGCGTTGGACTACAGGTAGGATGTAAAACACTTGGTTTCTCGTGTAATAAATGCATTTTTAGAGAAGCATTGCTCTTAATTGTCTTGTTTGTAACTAGAAAGTCTTAGGCTTCTAGGGAGGTTGGTTTTGTCCGCAATATTAACTCTTTCCACATGAGAAATTGGTGACTCCACTTGGGATTCCATTGATGTGATTGCTTTTTCCTTTGAGTGACGCTTTGATTTGAAAATAGTCATTTCTTTTTTGGTTTTTGATTGTTTGACTGTGTATTTGGGTGGGCTAGCTTAGAGTTAAGTTAGAGTTTAGTTTTCCTTAATTTTCTAGTAGTACGCACCCTCTGAGTTAGGCACAGTGCGTACCTGTACGCATTGTACCTTTGTACACAGAGCGTGCACGCACCTATGCAAATAGGATGCCTGCGTACCCTGTCAAAACTGAGAAAATTTCCATTTTGTCTATTTTTTTCCTTTAGATTTTGTCTTTAGTCTTTACTGCCCAGATTCACTGGTTATCTGTCAGAGATCTTCACCTGAGCTTGTTTCGTTAGCATCAAGAGTTTTAGTGAAATTCATAGAAGTTCTCGCCTTAGGGTTTTGATTTTTACATTGGTCCTGTAGTGACTTTGACTTTAGAAGTTGTGAAACCTTGGATCTCTCTGGTTTTGTCAGTCTTCTTAGGAGTCGGACCTATCGTAAAGTCTACCTGTGTGAGCAACCTACCTTTGTGTTGTCTCTTTGCGGAATTTCAAAGTAGCTTGTTGATTGAAGTTGTGAATTTCATTCTTAAGAAAAGAAAAAAAAGGGTTTGATTTTTTGTTTTGACTGGTTTATGATTCTGCATGAATTGGTCCTTGGTTTGACTGTTACCGAGCAAAAGATCCTAGAATCATCTTAGTAGGATTTTTCCTCTTTAGATTTACTTTTAGGTAAATTTTCCTTTTAATTTTCTTTTGAGTGAAGTTTTTCATAGATTTTTATAAATTTTGCAGTTGCTTTTGTTAGAATAGTTTTATATGCTTTATCAAATAGGAAAAATACAAAAAGATCTCCTTTGCGAAGTTTGTTTTAAGTAGCATTTGAAGTCTTTGAAAGAGAAAGGAATTTTCGTGCAAGTAATGAGTAGTCATGTGTTGTGTGCTTCGAAAAGATAAAGAGATTGTTTCTTTGATTGTGTATTAAGAAAGTTGCTTTTATTAAAAGTTTGCATTCTCCAACTCTCTTAATTAGGGAATTCATTGAAAAAGAAAAGTAGTGTAAATCATCCTAGGTTCATCTTTATAGTGGATTTGAGTCGAGTCTACACATCATCAGTTTCATCTCCACTACCTCTTTGTCTTAAAGAACAACCATTAAAATCAACGCTTAAAGTAAAAATAACTTAGAAATTTTTATTTTTCTAGGGCTCTAAAGCACCAACATAGATCAGGCTAGTGTCTTGGAGTAGGTGAGTAATTAACTCTCCAAGACTATTAAACCAAACAAGTAGCTTATCTTGTGATAGGGTAAATCCAGCTGTTGCATTTATAATCTGGGAAAGCTCCTCTTAAAGGAGAAGCACGAGCTCGTGTCCGAACCAGTGAGGGGATCAATCCTCCCTCGTTGGGAACGACGCCAGACACGCACGTATTACAAACCGTAAACCTCATATTATTGTTGAGGAGCCTGGGGATCACTTATCAGTAAACCTTGGATTTTCCATTGTCAAGGAGCCGGTAAGGGGATTGAGCTTGTTACTCTGCCCTTGCGTGCTGTCGGAGTGTAGACTGTCCCCCCAGGTGTATTTGTTGCTGTTGGTGACCTTAGTGACCATTATCTTAGGATTCTACCCAAGGTGACGGTGGAGGGAAGATCCCACTGTACCTGGAGCAGACGTCGGCTAGACTCACTTGGATTTTCTGTGGGGTTCACTTCACTCGAGACGGTTAAAGTGGAGGAACTTGGTCCAGTCTATTCATTAAGCAGGTTGCCGGGGTAACTGTTCCACCCGCTCTTTCTGTACTGAATTCTACGAGGTTGGATTTCATCACCCACCAACTAGTGTTTTTGGTCCGAAAGCTTACTGTTTGTGTTTGGTTTGACGCCCTAGATTCTTTAGGCGTATGTTTCAAATTTGATTGGTTCTTTAGTGACTTTAGGTGGTTTGCTTTGATATTTTATTTTGTTTTCGTGTGTAGTAGTTAAAAGTTTTTAGCTGTGGCTGAATCACCGAGACGCTCCTGTAGACTTCGGGGCGAGTCTACTGAAGTTGTTACTCTGGCCGATTTTTTGAGGCGATCCCGTAGATTGTGGGGTGAACCTCTTGAAGAGGTCCAGGCTCATTATGAAGGATTGAAAATCCTTGTAACTTCTCCTAGTGGCAGTAGTGTAAGTCCACCTGAAGAAGGAGAGTCTTCGTTGGTAGTCCATCCAGATTACCAAAATCTAGAGACAGGTTATAATCCTGAAGCCGTTGCGGTTTCCGAGCTTACTGGTAGTGCTTCATCTGCCAGTGATATAGGTGAAGAACCTCAAATATCTGAACCTGTTACTTCGACTTCTAGTGTTCCTGGTTCACCTAGGGTAGAACGAGTCATCACCGAAAATCTTCCTTCTGGTTTGATTGCTATTAAAGAGCTTGCTCCAGAAGAAGATCTAGGCACTTCTTACCTTGAAGAAGACCTACCTGCTCTCGATCTAAGAGAGCACGAGTCTATATTTTACAGTCCTCCTAGAAGTACTACTTGGTATCTTTCGTTAACCAATTTTTTAGACAACTCAGTAAGTTTTTCTCCACCTCGTATTCCTTTTCCACCCGGAGGTTTTACTACTCTTGTATATATGTCTAGTCTGTCATCTCCGAAAGCCTATTTATATGGCGGTCCGTCTATTCCTGCTGGGTATCAGTCCATTTCTGGTACTTTTTCAGGAGCATCTCCTCGTCCTTTCGAACAAAAGTTGTTATCTGGAAGTAGTGGTAATAGTCAGTTGAGTGCAGAAGAAATCCTGATGATGTCAGGTCAACCTCAAGGCAGTCAGTTACCGCCTGGGGGGCAACC
>APFE030276221.1:0-12985 GCA_000404065.3 Pinus taeda | reverse complement strand
TCACCTATTATGTCCAATCCCCACTGACTGAAAGGTTGGTCGATGTTAACTGGTTGTAGTGGTAAGGATGGATTCTTCCGTCTCCCAGCAGTGGTTTGGCAGACTTGACATTTCCTCACATAACTGTGTGAGTCTTTGAATAGCGTGGGCCAGTAATACCCTGTACACAAGATTTTATGTGTAGTAGCATCTCCAGCGTAGTGTCCACCTGTTGGCCCATCGTGGAGTTCCTGCAAAACTTTATCAGCTTTATATTTTTCAAGACATCTAAGGAGAACGTGAATCGTAATTCATTCTAAAAACAATATCATTTATGAGCCGATATTGTTTGGCTTTTAATATTAGAGCTCTTTTCTTAGTGTAATCGAGGTATGAAGGAGCATATCCATTCTTAAGATAATAAATGATATAAGCATATAATGACTACTCATTGTTTAGGCTTACCTCACACACTTGTACCTCTACAGATGGGATTTCAGAAATTTGTGACGCTCCCACCAGCATTTTGCAAAAGTCTTGACCTCTTACAATGTTTGCTGGTTTAATTTCTATGTCATATTCTTGTAAGGCAATTACCCAATTGGCCCTCTTCTCACCCATATCCTTTTGTACTAGAAGATTCCTTACCGCTGGAAACGGTACTATTATTTTGGTATGGGTTTTTAGTAGAAAAGGTCTGAAATATTTGATCGCTTTGAAAACAACATAAGCCTATTTCTCCACATCTGAGTAATTTAATTTAGCACACTGTAAATTTGAACTGAAAAAAGCAATTGGTGTTTCCACCTTTTCTTGATCCGTTTGAGTAAGTATTGCAGCATATGACTTATATGAGGCAAATGTGTATAAAATAAAAGGCTCTGAAAAATTCAGAGTTGCTAAAGATGGAGCATTAATAATAACCTGTTTGATCAGGTTAAACACTTCATGTTCATCTTGGCCCCATTTAAAATTAGAGTTCTTTTTTATCATATTTTGTAAAGGAGATACGATTCATGAAAAATCTGGAACAAATCTCTTTACAAAATTGATTTGACCAAGGAAAGATTGCATGGATTTTTTGCTATGAGGTAGGGATATTTCAGAAATTTGTTTGATTCTATCAGAGTCGATGTGAATACCATATTTTGACACTATGAATCCTAAAATTTTCCCTTCACTTAATGCGAAAAAATATTTCTTTGGGTTAAGTGAAATTTCGTACCTTAAACATCATTGGAAGATTTTCTTCAAGTCTTTGAGATGGTCGCCTTGTTTCTTGGAGTACATGGTTATATCATCCAAATAAATTACTATAGATTTATTGACTAAAAATTTAAATGCAATGTCCATGGCTCTCTGGAATGTGGCACCAGCATTAATCAAACCAAATGGCATTTTTCGATATGCATATGTGCCCCATTTAGTTCTAAATGTTGTCTTCAATTGATCATCAGGATTTACCAGAACTTGATTATATCCTGAAAATCCATCCAAGAAAGACATTAATTATGAGCCCGCCACTGCCTGCAATATCTGCTCCATAAGTGGTAAGGGAAAATTGTCTTTTTGACAGGCTTTGTTGAGATTGCGAAAGTCAATACAAATCCTAATATCTTCGTTTTTCTTTCTAACAGGCACCATATTGGAGACCCATTTAGAATGTCTGACGGGAAAAATTATCTTGGCTTTCAACAGCTTATTGAGTTCGGTTTTTATCTTATTTTCTAAGTTGGGATGAATCTTTCTCAATTTTTGTTGGACATGTTTTTCGTTATCGATGATGGGAATAGTATGTTGGATGATAGAAGTGTCATATGTTTTAAGTTCATCATAATTCCAAGCAAAAACGTTTTTATATTGTCTCAAAAGACGAATATATGCTAGCTTTTCTTCTGGGGCTAGGCCAAGGCCTAGATTTATGTTTCGGGGTTTGGCATCGGTTCCTAGGTTTACCAATTCATAATCCAAGGTCAAACTTTGGAGCTTTGAATTGGTAGACCTTTTAAACCGATCTTTCAAATCATACAGGTCTTCTAACTTGACCGTTGATTTAGGTATAGCATTGTGAGTGCTATCTTGTTGTAATTGCCGATCATGTTGATCTTCGTCGATTATTTGGTTGGAGTAGGATCCTTCAGAAGTAAGGAATTTTACGATATCAGGATCGTCATTGAATATTCTCCAATTTGTGATGTTGTCAGAAATAGAAGGTATAAAGATTAATTCTATTAAGAATCTATCTGGACTAAAATCTTCTGAAGGAATGAGCTTAGAAGCTACGTTAGCTAAAAGGTCAGCGCTTGCATTCTGGAGTCTAGGAATTGATGAAATATTGAATGCTGTAAAATGCTCAGTCAGATCATGAACTAAAGATTGATAGTGTTTTAAATGACCTGACAGGCAATGTATAGTATTCCATACCCGTCTGACTACAATTTCAGAGTCTCCGAAGACTTGGAGATACTTTATGTTTAGCCCGATTTCTTTGTACAACCCTTGAACTAAAGCTTCATATTCTGTTGTATTGTTGGTACAATCAAATTCGAGCATGCATGTTAACATGATTTTGTCTCCTTCTGGACTAATTATCACGCATCCTGCTCCTACTCCTTTGTTAGATTTAGAACCATCAAAAAATAATTTCCAAAACAAATATTTATTTACAGGTTTATCTAAAAAATTGATGCATTTTGAACTATCCGTTTGAGAAAAGTTTTCGACTTGGGACAAAACGAAATGTTCTAAATATGGGGACGTATGAGCATTAAAATTGCCGAGAAAAGAATCTATTGAGTAATTGCCAATTATGCTACTTTTATATGCTACTGGTTCATTTTCCCCTTCTAACTCCGTTACTATGTAATTCTGATGTAATTCTCATTCAACTTTTATTTGATTTGGCTTACCATTGTAAGGCAGCCACATATGCGACTAGTCAGTTGCAAAGTATCCATGTAGTTTTTCTAACCAATCCCTGCTAAGAATTAAACCATAAAATTTAGGGATATCAACGACTAAAATGTCAATCACTTGACATACCTTCGGGTTGGATGACAGCCTTATGGTTACTTGATTTAGTTCACCGATGACTTCGACTTGAGACCGATCCAGCGAACTATGCGAACAACGGATTTCTATGGTTGAACATTTAATTTGGTGCATATGGACTTCGGTAAAATATTCGATGAAGCACCTGAATCCACTAAACAATTATGTACAATTTTGTTGAAAATTTCATAAGTAAGGAGAAAAGGGGCAGTATGAGATCTCGATCTACCTCCAATTAAAGCGATGTTGTTTGGATCAATCTTGTTAGTCTTATTAGTTTGAGGCCTTCCCATGTTCTAAGAAGCTTGAGAAATTACAACGGCAGGCAAAGGTGCAACTGGCACAACATGTAATTCTTTCATCATTATCTTTTGTTGATGCTTTAGCTTGCTCAATTCGTACAGAGTGATATTTGCCCTAGTATTTTTCATATCTTCTATGATATTGTACTCCATTTCATCCAAAACGATGAGCGTTTTAGATGGAGTAGGTGAATATGTTTAGACTGGGCTAGTTTGAGTCACTTTAGATGTCATTTTCTTTGTTGCAACTTTATCTTTTACATGTTCTGCTTATGGGTGCAAGTTGTGATCAGTTGAACAAAGTTAAACATGTTCAATATGCAATGTTTGTAGCTTACCATTTATCCTTTGAGACATGTTACCTAGTAGATGAAGGGGCCACCTTAGAACATGAACCTATGATTGTTAAAAATAAGGGAGAATCCAAACCACCTCTTATTAGTGAAGGGATGGGGCCACCTATATCACATGTTACTAGTAAATATAGTCCTAATGGAACCAGTGTTGTTCAAACATAAATTGTTTTAAGGAAATACTCCATAGGAGATACATGTGCTCAAGTTATAGGGGTATAGTGGGATACATATCCATCTTGACAAAGAAATTCCCTATTGACTACTCCTTCAGATGATTTATCTGTATTTTCAACTTCAATAAAGGCATATCCAAATGAAATTATATCTCTTGTGGGTCCAGGTTCATATGAGTTAGTCATGTCATATTTGGACCTTCAAGATAAGGAATCAAAAGATTTAGATCTCGAAAATGGTTTCGATGATTTTGTTTCATCCAAGTTTAATCTTAATGATAAAATAACAATAGGGGATCTAGACATTAGAGATTCATCCAATATAACTAATGGTGCCATGTTTCATACTTTTGACATGGAGAATGGTTAATGTGATACCATCATCAATGTTTCTGAGACAATTCCCTTTGAAACAATTGATAGTAGGGAAAATTCAAATGGTTTGGATGAAGATCTGAGAACATGTCAAAAGCTCTTAGAAATTGCCAGAGCAACATTCTCCTATCCTAATGTTGACAATGAGACAAACACCCTCCAAAATATTTGCTACACTAATTTTGGAGCCTTAGGCATAGGTGAAGCACCATCATTAGCCACCACCTACCACTATTTTTCACTTGAAACACACTACAATGATAAAACCTCCATACACGTTTTCATTGTCCCGATGTCTATCCTCTAATTAATATAAAATAAAGTTGTAGGAAAACCATCTCTACATTCAATTCATCGACTACACACCTTTTCGTGCATTAAGAAAACCACATAAGCACCAAAACATCAAATATAAAAACATGAATTCCGTACACTTTCAACATAACACAAATTCATATGCCAAAACCGCAAAGAAAAACCATCAATGTGTAAAAATATCTCACGCACAAAAACCTCCGGACTCAATAATGTCCTTCCATCAATCATTGACATTTGAAACTGTTATTAATAAATGTGGGTCCCAGATATCATGCATAGGAAGCATTTGTTCTCTGCACACACTACCTCCAAACAACATAGTCCATTGTGTGCAATAATATTTCGAGATTTTATTATATGCACTTTTGCATCCATAGAATCTATTAATAATAAAACTAATTTCAAAACACATTACAATTAAAATACCCCTCTACACTTCCCTCATTCCACACAAATTTTGCAAATGTGTTTATGCTACATATAACCTTCGCAAATGCACAACCATATACGAAAAACTTAGTTCGCACAACTACTTTGCAATATGCCCCTAAATAAGAATAAAAGAAAGGATTTTCATACTTATTATCTTAGTAAAATTTGAAAATAGTTTTCAAATAACATCCATACACGCATAACCACCTCGGAATAACCTCATTCGCACAACTACTTATGGACTCAATAACACCCTTTGATCAATCATTGAAATTCAAAACTCTGCACATGATACCTCTGAACATGTAGCTTTGCACAACCGCTTTCATACAACTGCTTCCATAATTTCCCAAAATTATCCTAAATAATAATAATAAAAGACTAAGCCTTCATGAAATTCCCTTTTACCGCGCTACACTCTTTTTTTCACATGGATTTAGAACAAAGTTTCTTTAGCACCCCCATCTATGCAAAATACCTCAATTTTCCTGCACATACTTCATCCTCTACACAATAAATGTTTCACACAACAATCCCAACACTCACTATGTAAAGGACCCCAACTTTCCTGCACATACTCTATACTCCGCACAATGAAACATGATAATGTTAATTTGAAATTGTTCAATCCCCTTTGGGGCCTATGCAAATAATCTACAACTACAAGAATTCTCACATCATTGAAATAAACATTATCATAACAATGTCCTGCAATTTTGTCAATAACTAGCTTTGCACAACCACCTTTGTACAACTAC
The DNA here is from genome assembly GCA_000404065.3 of Pinus taeda. NCBI lineage: Eukaryota > Viridiplantae > Streptophyta > Pinopsida > Pinales > Pinaceae > Pinus > Pinus taeda. Next base: position 7,241 of record APFE030276221.1, on the reverse strand, counting down.
TTTTGAAGTTGCAAAAAATGTTCCTAAATATTAATTAAAAACAAGAATCCTTCCACACATTCATTTTATTTCACAAGAATTATTCTTCACAAGGATTGAAAACATATTTTATTTAGCATCCCCAAGACCCCAGTTCTCTTGTACATACTTTATCCTCTAGATAGAACGTTTTGCACAATGAAACCGTAACAATTACCACATCATTTAGCGGTATCGTAATACTTACTATGGAAAGGACCCCAACTCTCCCATGCATACCTTTCTCTCCACATAAGGAAACATAATAATATTAATTCGAGATTTGTTCAAACCCCCTGCTTATGCAAACAACCTGCAACCACATCATGACTAACATTACTAAATAGACACTAACATAATAATGTCCTGAAATTGGATCAATTTTCACATCATTGAGTAGAGAAATAAGATAAAAGTGACAGTGTTAGAGCACTCACCATCGTAATGGGTGCTCACAAAATAACTTTAATTTTAATTTATAAATGAATTGTCAGACATTGGGGAAAATGAAGATAAAACACCCTCCATCTGGGGAATTATGTCCCATCAAAGCTTCCTGAACTAATTGTAAATTAGAAATAACATTTACTCTAAATTTGAAAATTATTTTTTAATCTATGCAAAAATAGAAATATTGAGCAATTTCCCAAAACTTGATTAAAATTGCGAACACACAACCAAATAATGTACAGTCAATGCAACTTGACTGTGACGTAAATTTTATAGTCCTTGATGAGGTAGGGACTAATAAAACTTAGATTTCTAAATTTTAATATATTTTACTTACCTCTACTTACATAACCAACAATGAAATACATAAATATCACTAACAATAAAAAATATCATCTCTATTTATATTTCAATCTATTTCACTTATCCATTGTATCTCCCACATGGAATTCGTCATGAACACCATTTTAGGAAATATGGACACCACGTATGTAGATATAGACCTAGCAGAGGTTACCCTCATAACTAACAAATAACTATGAAAGGAATTAATATCACATTTGTGACTACTTTTTCAGGGAAGTATTTAGTAGCACTCGAGTAGCCATCGCTTTTGGCTTTCAATATCAATCTCCAATTAGATCTGTATTTGGTAATTTTGCAACACTAAATCCAACCTTTATCACCTTGCATAAAATGGAAGTGATCATTGTTAAGTAAAGTGGTCATATATATTAAAAGTCATGGCAATATTGCTTTCAATCATTGATCTGTAATAAGGGTGAACCATTCAAATGTCAAATCATAAATCTTTGTAAATCTAATTGGTTGACATCAAAGTTAGAAGGTACACATCATTAAAACATGGTAAAGTACCTTGTACAAACATTATCATTTCAAAATAAGAGTTGAACAATTCATATTTAAAATAGATAACTAATTAACCACTAAGCTATTCAATAATATTGGTAAAAAGAAGTTTCCTTACCAATAAAGAAACCTACTTTTGTATATATGGATATAAAGAAAGTTAAGAAATTCTTGAGAAACTAATGGCTCATTGAAATATGTTTTAATTGGCAATGGATAATGAGAACAAGAAATATGCCTGAAGAAAACTTTACAATTATACAAAGCACCACCAATAATGTAAAGAGACTACATTATAATCGAATGAAAATTTCTTAAAGCCCATGGAAAGGATCATGGCCCTTTATTAGTATACACTGCTTCCATATTTCCTTTCCCCAATAATGCATGGACATGGAGAATATATATCAATGCATGGACATGGGCCAAAACTTTCCATGAGCACATAGATCATGAGTAGAATTTTTAGGACATGGACCAATACTTGTCATGTCAATCCTTTTAATCATTTTATTGAATTATTTGATCATGTTTGTTATAATGTATGTTTACAACTTAAATTTTTTCTTCAAATCAATTTTTTATTACATGCTAGTTTTAGTCTATATTAGGAAAATCTAATTCGAATGTTAAGAAAAAAAACGTTTTTCATTGAATTATAAATATTTCTATATCAACAATAAAACTAAGATACACAATAAAAATCTAATAAGTATATACAATAAAATTATTAAAAGGGAAATTGTTTCTATTCACTTATATAATTCTTTCATTCATGGAAAATTGTTATTATGTTTTGAATATCTATTTATTTTTTAAATTATTTATGCTATATAATTTTATATAACATTTCAAAAATACAATACAAGATAAATTATTTTACATTTTTTTAATTACAAATATAAATGTATATCTTGAATTTCGTCAATTTACTACATTAACCTAATGAATTTTGATGAAATAAATTAAGCAAACTGAAATTTGATAATCATATAATACCACATATATTTATAATATAATATGTATTTAGAAAATTAATTAAAAAATAAATAAGAAACATTTTACAATGGAGCATCTGATCTACCTTGGCAATACTAGGTGATATTTCCTTGTTCCATAACTTGATGATGAAAGAGGGATTGTATTGGACACATATACTAGACAAAGGAGGCACTATGTGGGTGTTAGTGTTGGTAGCACCATTCATATATTTCAAAATATTTTCCCTCAGTCTTTTTGTATTTTGGATGAGTGTATCTCTAGCAACACTAGGGTATCCAATAACCTGAACGAGCTCCTCATTTTGGGAGGCACATTTTGGTCGCTCCTCTTTAGGAAATATGTGAATATTTTCTCTAATCATGTGCTTCCACATCTCACTGATGATGTTTCCACCTTTACCAACAAGGCAACCAAGGTGCTTTGAGAGAAGAAATCATCTTGAACACATGGCACCTTCATCATTGTCATTGTCACTAGTTCTTCCCCTAGTCTTTCCTTGCAATCGAAGGATTTCCTCAAGCGTAGGTGAAACACCATCATTAGCCACCACCTGCCACTATTTTGAGTCTGAAACACACTACAAAGATAAAACCTCCATCCATATTTTTCATCATCTCTATGTCTATCCTCTAATTAATAGAAAATAAAGTTGTGGGTAAATTCAAGTCATCTAACATTCAATTCACCAACTACACACATTTTCTCACATTCTCAGAACCACATACACACCAAAACATCAAAACTAGAAACATGATCTTTATACACTTTCAACATAACACAAATGCATATGTGAGAAAGAGAAAAGAAAAAACATTTATGTGTAAAAATATCTCACGCACAACCACCTCCTCACTCAACAATGCCCTTCCATCAGTCATTGACACTTGAAACTGATATTATTAAACGTGGGTCCTAGATATTATGCGTAGGAAGAATTTTTTCTCTGCACACGCTACCTCCAAACAACATAGTCCATTATGTGCAATACACTTTCAAGCTTTTATTATATGCACTTTCACATCCTGTAGAATCTATTAATAATAAAACTAATATCAAAACACATTACAATTAAAATACCCCTCTATACTTCCCTCATTCCACACAAATTTTGCACATGAATTTATGCTTCATATAACCTTCGTACATACACAACCATCTATGCACAACTTCATTCGCACAACTACTTCGAAATATGCCCCTACATAAGAATTTAAAAAAGAATTTTCATATCTATTATCTTAGTAAACTTTGCATAGCATTTTCACATAACATCCATACACGCATAACCACCTCCACATAACTTCATCTACACAACTAAAACTGCTCTCAATAACACCCTTTGATCAATCATTGAAATACAAAACTTTGCACACGATACCTCTAAGCATCTAGCTTTGTACAACCACTTTTACAACAAGACCACCAACAATATAAAGAGACTGCATTATAATTGAATGAAAATTTCTTACAACCCATGGAAAGGAACATGGCCCTTTATTAGTATACACTGTTGCCATGTTTCTGTTTCCCTAATAATGCATGGATATGGAGCATATGTAACAATGCACGAACATGGACCAAAAACTGCCATGAGCACATAGATCATGAGTAGAATCTTCAGGACATGGACCACTACTTGTCATCTCAATCCTCTTAATCTTTTAATAATTTTATTGAATGATTTGATCATATTTTTTATAATGTATGTTTACAACCTAGTTTTTTTCTTCAAATCATATTTTTATCACATGCTAGTTTTAGTCTATATTATGCAAATCTAATTCAAATATTAAAAAAAAAACATTTGTCATTGAATTGTAAACATTTCTATATCAACAATGAAACTAAGATACAAAATAAAAATCTAATAAGCATCTACAATAGCATTATTGAAAGGGAAATTGTTTCTATTCACTTATATAATTCTTTGATTCATGGAAAATTGTTATTATGTTTTGAATATCTATTTATTTTTAAAATTAATTATACTATATAATTTTATATAAACATTTTATAATAAAATAGAAATAAATTATTTTACAATTTCTTAAATTACAAATATAAAAGTATATCTTGAATTTTCGTCAATTTACTTCATTAACCTAATGAATTTAAATGAAATAAATTAAGCAAACTCAAATTTGATAATCATATAATACAACATATAATTATAATATGATATTTATATAGAAATTTGATTAAAAAATAAATAAGAAACATTTTACAATTGAGCATCTGATCTATCTTGACAATCCTAGATCATATTTCCTTGTGCCATAACTTGATGATGAAATAGGGATTGAAATGGGCACATATAAATTAGAAAAAGGAGGCACTATGTGGGTATCAGTGTTGGTAGCACCATCCATATCTTTAAAAATATTTTCCGTTATACTTTTTGTAATTTGGATGAGTGCATCTCTGTAACACTCGGGTATCCAGTAACCTAAACGAGCTCTTGATTTTTGCTGAAATATATAGGGAAATTATGTGTATAGTGATTCTTCTAGACTAGATAACAATTTGTGAATTATTTTTACTTTTCTTGTCTTTGTTGGCTTAACATTATTCTCCTCTTATTAGTGCAAGTGTGTGTACTTCATCAAACTACTCTCAAAACATAAAACAAGAACACAAGATACTGGCTCTCTATCAAGGCCAAAATCTCTCTTCTCTTAAGAGGAAAATCCTTCAATAAGTTTTCTCTTATTGAAGATTCTTTCTTGATCAATGCCAAACCCTAGACCCTTGACTAGAAGATCCTCCATGCACAAGTCAAGTCCTTCCTTTTCTCTGCATTATGTTTCCTCTAATACTTTTTCCACCTCCTTCCAGCACCTCATTCCACGATACTTCATCCTTCTAACAACACTTTGTTCTTCTTTCCACTTTTAGTATACCTTCTAGAAGAGATACTTATCTTTTTTACTTTGTGATATCCTTCACCTAAGAATACTCCTTGCTTCTGTTGATCATCCGAGTCCCTGATTGATGTATAGTGGTAGGCTTAGTGTGACAACATTGCAACCCTAATTCTCTAATGTGTGAGAGGTACCCTGGAGAATTAGGGTCCTTTTTCCCTCGCTAGAGAGATAGGCTTCTTCAATTGTCTTGGGAGGCCTTGTAGGCCTAGTTTCAAACCCACACCACTAGTTCCTGCACTATTTTTCCCTGATGTCATACCCACAAATTTTACCTCTTTTTCTTCACACGCGTGACTATTTCTAACCCTAGAAACAATCCTCCACCTTCACTTTTGTTCCTTCTTAATTCACTGCACTTTGGAGACCCTTTAGACTTTTTTACCTTCACTTTCTCTCGACTTCCTCCTTCACTAATTTCAGAGATTGATTTCCTTCTCTTTGGAGGAGTGGAGAACCTCTATATATAGAGGATTGTCCCTCCTTTAGGCTGACTTGTAGGCCGACTTATTATTTTGAGGCCGACTTGACTTCCTTTTCTCTGAAGGGTTCTTTTAATGGTGACATTTCTTCTATTGGTGGTGTCTTTTCTAGGATGAGTCTTAACTTTTCTTGGAGGTGACGTATTTGACTCTTATACACAATGTAACATACCGTTAAGGTATTTAACATAATTATTTTGATATTTTGAATTACCTATAACACTTTAACATGTGATAGACCTACTTCAATGAGAAAGAAACTAATTGACATATATCATAAAAATAATATTAATTTTCTTGGATAAATACAAATATCAAAAGTACATTTATGAAGATTGAACCTAGTTACATTTCCATCAACAATTTTGGGAGGCACATTTTGGTCGCTCCTCTTTGCAAAATATGCAAATATTTTCTCCAGTATTCTTCCACATCTCACTGATGATGTTTCCACCTTTATCAAGAAGGAAACCAAGGTGCTTTAATAAAACAAGAAGTCTTGAACAAATGGCATCTTCATCATTGTCATTGTCACTAGTGCTTCCAATAGTCTTTACTTGCAATTAGAGAATTGCCTCAAGCGTAGGTGAAACACCATCGTTATCCACCACCTACCACTATTTTGGGTCTGAAACACACTACAAAGATAAAACCTCCATCCATATTTTTCATCATCCCGATGTCTATCCTCTGATTAATAGAAGATAAGTTTGTGGTAAATACAATTCATCTCAACATTCAATTCACCGACTACACACCTATTCACACATTCAAAAAACCACATAAACACCAAAACATCAAATATAGAAACATGATTTTCATACACTTTCAACATAACACAAATGCGTATGCGTGAAACTGCAAAGCAAAAGCATTTATGTGCAAAACTATCTGACGCACAACCACCTCCAGACTCAACAATTCCCTTCCATCATTCATTGACATTTGAAACTGATATTCATAAACATTGGTCCCAAATATCATGTGCAGGAATCATTTGTTCTCCGCACACACTACCTCCAAAAAACATAATCTATTATGTGCTATAATGTTAAAATCTTTTATTCTATGAACTTTCGCATCCCACGGAATGTATTAATAATAGAATTAATATCAAAACACATTACAATTAAACGAATCCCCTACACTCCCCCCATTCCACAGAAATTTTGCACATGTACTTATTCTTCATATAACCTTCGTACATGCACAACCATCTATGCGCAACTTCGCTTGCATAACTACTTTGAAATATGTCCCTAAATAAGAATTTAGAAAAGGGTTTTCATATTATCTTAGTACAATTTTTACAATATTTTCACATAACATCCATACACACATAACTGCCTCCGCATAGCTTTTTCTGCAAAACTAATTATGCACTAAATAACACCCTTTGATCAATCATTGAAATTTGAAACTCTACACATGATACCTCTGAACATCTAGCTTTTCACAACCACTTTCATACAACGACTTCCATAGGTTCCAAAAATGC